>JAAXYW010002749.1:0-14004 GCA_036851895.1 Orthonychiurus folsomi | reverse complement strand
TAGTCTGGTCCGATTACAAAAATTCATAACTTTATTTCTAGTAGTCCAATTTTAACAAGGAATATCTTATTTTGACCGCAATCGCATGGATTTTTTTACGATAAATTGACACTTTCAAAATTTCACAATGTTTGCCAAAAATATTCCTCATTTTTGATTTTGCACTTTTCAAGCCTAGCAACGAAGTTTGCTATCACTTTTTTCATAATTTCTTGGCTAATTCCTCGAATATGTTGCTCAGTATTTCGTTTTAACTTCTCCTTGGTGTTGGCTTTGGGCTCATTGGTACGATCTTTCAGGTATCTTTATAAAAACTAGCCTTGTCAAGGAAGATGATTTGGTTTGGTAAATCCGGCAAATCCTCATTTTCGCAAAACCAAAATTCGACAAAATCCGAACTTCGGTGGGTCACCTTCATTTTGGGAGTTTTATTGAAGACACTTTCATTTTCAAGCCACTTCCTGGCTAGTGACAGAATTTGATGTTTGCATGCTTCGACCCGACTATTTCGAATGGTAAAGTTCCTCCTGTACGTTTGCTATGTGGTAACCACGGACCCCGATTTTAGAAAAGTTTCAAACATTCTGGTTTTTTGAAAAAAGGTGAAACATGGAGACATTATGGCAGACATCATAAAAAAATCCATACGAATACCTATTGAATAAGCTCGGTTTGAAGAAAATTGGTTGTATGGTTTGCGAGTTATAGCGTTTTGTAATCGGACCAGACTAAAAGAATCACCCTGTATATTTCCACGTATCCCCAGCATTTTGTACAACAACGGAATGGCAGCAACTATGATTAAATGAATGCTAACATAATAGCTGACTTGCGAAGGCGAAGCTAGAGGGTACATTGTTGAAAATTAGTTAAAATTCGTTCAACCCTTTCCGTCGAAGGTAAAATTGAATAAATTTGAGGACTCATCAAATAAAAGACTTATTGTTTAATCTGTGCGAGTTATGACCTCATTTATTGATTAAAGATGATCAAAACGCAAATCTTATCCCAATGTCTCTAATGGCCGCAACATTAATAAAGCATGTCAAGTGTTGTTATGATTGATTCGTGATTCCTTTGATTTCTGTTAGTGTTGCGTTTTTACTTGGAGCTACGCATTGCATTGCTACTATGCATTGCAGTATCGTACTTCCCGTTTACACAGGTACAGACAGGGGAAGTGCTTTTGGAGCCTATTGTCTTGAATTGCATAATACAAAATAAGAAAGACTCACTTGACTTGATGTTTCCGAATAATAAAATTTGCTAAACCTGTTTACTTGCATATTTATATTGTTTGCTGCACGCGAAGCGTATCTGTGAGTCAATTTCTACGCGCTTATGCCATGCCGGTTTTTATCAGTCTTCGTCGAGGATAAAACGCACCAGACACGGCAAAACGGATTTCACTTTAAAAATTTATCAGACCAAGCTTGGTCCGTGAAAAGTAAAAGTAATTAATTAATTGGTTAACTAAATTTTTAAAATGAGCCCCCCACCACCGTACTCCGAATCTACTGCAAGTCCACCGGTTCAAAATGGACATTCTTCAAATTCTGATTATAAAATTGTGATTGGAAAACCATCAAGTTTCTCCAAGACATTGACAATTGACACTGTCAATCCTTTAATTCTTACTTTCAAAGCAATGGAATACGCAGCTCGTGGACCAGTAATTCTTCGAGCTTTGGAAATTCAACGTGAATTGACACAGGTACCTATACTAAATAAAAATAAAGTAAACACTCTACAATCACGACTTGCATGAAACTGCATTGCAGGAAATCAGTTAGTAAGATTTTTAAGTTCAGTAAAGTTAATCAAGTAAACGAAAGTGCGTGATGCGGACTTAATTTTTGGTGGGTTGGGTGGTTAACAGTCAACTTTACATTACGTAATTTTATAAAAATGTCATTTTGTGGGGCAGTATAAATTATAGAGGTATTTTAATTATTTTTATCAAAACCGGTTTCTCGAAACTAAAACATTCAAGGCCACTTTGGGTAATTTTATTGACAAATGACATTCCTTAGACCACGCATAGTATAACCCTTACGAAAAGTTGATATGCCGGATTTCATTAATCAATGCGGAATCCCATCTGACAGATTGACATAATTACATTGCAAAATCTTGTCCATCTGCACTTTTTATTAACCAGATTGATATGTTTTACTCAAGGGCGTGAAAAAACCTTTCCCGGAGATTTCCTTTGCTAACTTAGGAGATGCACATGCCATGGGACAGAAACCTATTACGTTTGTTCGCCAAGTAAGTGGAAAATGACTTTTATGAGTTCCTCTTTTCAAGAATGCAACTCGTTGAAGTTAATTAAATTATTTGGGTGTATAACAAAACAACTCAGGTACTATCCCTGGTGTCAAATCCAACGCTGATGGATGGCAACGGCTTTCCATCGGATGTCAAGGAAAAGGCTCGGATGATTTTGCAAAACTGCAGAGGTGGCAGCACAGGTACGTACACTCAAGGGCTCTGAATGAAAATGATAGTCCAGTCGCAAGTGTGTTTCCTACCAAATTTAAAATTTTACAATTAATTAAATTCTCATTACACATCCAACATATTTCATATAGGATCTTACAGTGATTCAAGAGGAATTGAGATTATCCGGAGACATGTCACTGAATACATTAGTAGAAGGGACGGAGGAATTCCTTCCAATTTGGATGACATTATTCTGTGCGCCGGTGCATCTGAAGGAATTCGGGTAATACTGTAGCTCCTTCTAATACCTACGTGAATCAAAATCGAAAAGACCAGCTAATTCTGAAAAATCTAAAAATCTACAAATATTTGTATTGTACGAATTTCAGGCGTTCCTAAAACTCCTAAAACAAGGACCAAATTCTCACCAATCCGGAATCCTAACTCCGATCCCTGAATACCCTCTGTACAATGCGACCCTTGGCGAATTTGATATGAAACAGGTGTGTGAATTTTATGCATTTCAAATCCGCACCCACTTGCTTAACCTCATTTCATGGCTGCAGATTGGATACTACTTGGACGAATCAAAAGACTGGGCTGTGAGTATATCCGAATTACAAAGAGTGGTCGACGAAGCAAGGAAGAATTCTTACAATCCACGTGCCATTGTAATCATTAATCCAGGAAACCCAACAGGTAAGGCAATGGGATTGACACTTCAATTATTTTTTTAAAAAACTTAATAAATTCTCATTTCCTCAGGCCATGTTCTCAGCGAGACAAATATCCAAGAAATTATTAAATTCGCCCATCGTGAAAGGTTAATTATCTTGGCTGACGAGGTGAATACATTACAAACACGCGTAGAACCACGCAGTTTATTGCGGTTGTGGATTCCTAATTGTTGTGTTATTCGCAGGTGTACCAAGACAATGTACACGAGGGAACCCAGTTCCACTCCTTCAAAAAAGTTTTAATGCAAATGGACTCCCCATTCAACACTGTCGAATTGGTGTCAATCTATTCATGTTCTAAAGGTAAAGGTTCACATTTAAACATCACACATCACACCCCAAATGCTGAACAAGTTTTTATCACACACCTCTGTAAGACAATATAAAGATAAACAGGTTTTTTTTTCTTTGATATTCTACGCAGGGTTCATTTGTGAGTGCGGGATTCGAGCAGGCTACTGTGAAATGGTGAATATTGACAATGCCGTAAAGGCCGTCCTCTGCGCCAGCATTGCCGCCAAACTCTGCTCTCCTGTGACCGGACAGGTAAAATCTAAAATTTAAATTGAATGTACTCAACAGTTAAGTTCTTTGGCGGTGGAATAAAACCTGGAAATGATGTAATTTAATTTTCCTTAGGCCGCCCTGGAGTGTATTATGGATCCACCCAAACCCGGTGATCCCTCACATCAACTTTTTATAGAAGAAAAATCCACAATTCTGAATTCCTTGGAAGAAAGAGGAAGGATGATAGAGCGGACCCTCAATTCCTTACCTGGAGTCAAGTGCTCTCCGATCCGAGGAGCAATGTACGCATTTCCACAGGTTAGAATACAATAGGCAACCCACCTACGATACATGAATACCAATCACCTAATTTTTTTTCTTCAAAAATTGTTTACCTGCACTGCAGATAATCCTCCCAGGGCGAGCGATTTCGGAAGCTAATGGGAGAGGATTAGAGCCGGATGTTTTTTACGCTTTAGAACTTTTGGAGTGTACTGGGATTTCCGTAGTACCCGGGAGTGGGATTGGCCAATTCCCAGGAACCTATCATTTCAGGTAACAATTGGCTAATGGTTTTTGAATCCTTAGCTGAGTCGTAAACGAGTTGGTTTTATTATTCCAGAACCACCGTACTCCCGGCAATGGCTAAATTGGAGACGCTGCTGGGAAAGTTCAAGGAATTTCACATTCAGTTTATGGCTAAGTATGCCGGCGACTAGTTGAAAGATTATTGAAGACAAGTTTAGTTGAACTGATTTATTATTGATTGATTTTTACTAATGTAAATGTAAAGCTATTGGTTGTCTTCCGTCCGTGGGGTATTAAATTAATTTCATCCGTCAGCAACTTCATTCGACTGGCTGCGAATATTTCATTAATACACACTATCAGTGATCAGTGCATTTAACAGTAAATTAGTTCTACGACTAACATAATTTATTGTGAATTGGGAAAGCACAAAGCAGTAGTCAATTAGATCTACCTTTTGAATAGGCTTGTTAACACATTCATATTCATAGCAATTAAATGCCAATTTTGCGCCTTACTTAAAATGTCTAGCATAAGATGAATCAAACCAATTACGTAAGCTCTTACTCTTAGCTATGAATTATTTCGGCCATTAGTCAATTTGATTAATAAAATACATTCATAAATTACCAATAAGGCATAATTAACAAACATTAGGTACGGGAGGGATTTATGAGCACAATTATTATTATAAGGTTTGATATAAATAGCGGTTTGGTTTGGTACAAGGAATTTGGAATTGACTAAATTCTACAAGATTATTATTCATTCTACTAATTTTGCTAAATAAATTTGTTTGATAAAAGCCTATAATATTCTAACAAACTACAAACTAGTAACACTATACAGTAAAGCTTATGGATCTCAAGAAGCAAATGCAAGAAATTCCATTTCTCTGGTTCGTCGAATAGATTGCACTCATTTTAAAGGCTTACGCTGGGCTACATTAAGGTCAATCATACAAGTCAAATACATACGTACATATTTACAAGATGAGACACGGTACAAGAAGACTAAACATCAAGAAGATTCCTTAGCAAGAAGTACCCGGTGATTTTATCAGACTATGTGGTTTTTGCTTATTAGTAGCACTTAAGTGCATGTGGTCTGGTTTGGTTTTTAATTGGATTCCGTCCGCTCATGTATTATTTTCGATTGCGGTTGGTACGTTTGCAAATGAGTACTGCAGCCCTCCTGTTCCATTAACAGTAGCCAGCAACTGCAATTCATAAAAAACATATTTTTAATTTCAAACCATTTAAAGTGACATGCAGAGTAATGCTATCCATAGTTTAATTCAAAGGTTTCCTCAGTGGTTTGAATAAAGTATGGATTTAGATGTAATACACTTCCAACACAAGACTTCAAGGATACTCCTTAGTCTGTCTATTTAAATTTATAGGTTTAATATAGTATAAAGTGACCCATGGATTTAACGTGTCGGGAGTGACAAGGATAAATAGATGGACTGCCCTGTCTGGCTTGCCTCCAAATATAAATCTTGACCAAAATGGTCCGATCTTCCACTAAACTGCCTTTTTCCATCATCCAAAGACCAAAGACTAAAGACTTATACGTTGTATGTCGTATGTAATACCATCTTAACCAGACTCAAGACGTTCCAAGAATTTGAAAATAGCCGCTCAAAGACAAGCGTCCAATTCAATCCTGCTAATCCATATTTCGACTAGCCCCGTATCCCCACACCCACCCTGGATTTATTTACACTTTATCCTGATTGCAAAGCCCCGGAAATTAACATGCATGGGTTGAATTTCAATTGAGAGAAATCCATCCCAATCACCCCCATCAATTCCTCCATCTCTCACAAATGGATGCAATTCGTCTTCCCCCTTGTACCAAGATTGAGTACAAATTCGAAGGTCGGAAAATAATTTTCTTCCCATCATTTACCCACAGAGTAAATTGGAGTGTACACATACATAACGTACATACATACACCAATCCAAAGAAGATATTTCTTTCCCGTTTAAGTTAGCAGCCACTGCCACTACCACAGCCACTCCACTCCCAATTCAAGAAATATTCCAAACATGTACGAAACGGAAAAGAACTTTGAACCAAAACCCCCAAAATTCCTTCGAGCCTTGTAGTGGAGTGGGAGTGCATTAAATCCAGCTTTGGCTTTGCTTTCCCTGGAAAACTTGAGCCCCCTAAATGCAAACCCAAACCACAACTGTGGCCCGGTCATACATGCATACCTACCTACACAACCCTCCCCAGAAGCANCTGTGGCCCGGTCATACATGCATACCTACCTACACAACCCTCC
This sequence comes from Orthonychiurus folsomi, assembly GCA_036851895.1. Classification (NCBI taxonomy): domain Eukaryota; kingdom Metazoa; phylum Arthropoda; class Collembola; order Poduromorpha; family Onychiuridae; genus Orthonychiurus; species Orthonychiurus folsomi. The sequence continues at coordinate 7,494 of JAAXYW010002749.1, read as the reverse complement.
CCAGAAGCAGATGGTTACTTATGGAATAGTTGACTGGACTTGGAGTTGAGTAATGGGCGGGTGCCGAAGTTTGGAACAAGATTTAAAGATTCGGGAAGGAAAGGAGATGTTGGAGTGAATTCTCAAGTTGGAAAAACGAAGCTTAACAGCTAAAAAAAATAGTATACACCCATTCAAATGGTATGACCACCCATGTACGTTACATACGGAGAAAGTTCAATATGTCAGACTTGACTTGATGTGAATGTAGTACAGTATTCCTTGGAATCGTTTGTCTTTGTCCACTTACATGAAGACCACATGTCTCGTCAAAGTTGTTTGGATTATCCATTCCGAGGCGGGGTGGCGGCGTGGTATTATTTGTTCCGCTCCCAAAAAGAACCGGTGTTTGAGTGGATGCTTCCATAGGGAAAGTGAATGCGAGGCCATTCACTCGCTCAGGTGTTTCCCTTCCGTTCTCCGTTGACGTCGTCGTTGTTGGATCCACCTCAATAGAGCCATTCCCGTTGCCATTTGACCCATCGGGCCCTTCCCCTGAAGAATGAGAGGGGGAAGTGAAGGCGGGTTCCTGGTGCTCCGGAGGGGGTCGGGAGTTATTTTCACCATTGTGACTTTCACTGTGGGAGTCGGAATCCTCCATGTCATTCAACAAAGTCCCAAACTCATTTGCAACCGTTCCAGACTCCGAACCAACCCCGTCCTCTTCCAGCCCCGTCTCCTGTGGGGTAATCAATTATGCACCATATTAAACTTTCATATTTCTTACACTTTCTCCCAGGCATGTGTACGTACGTACGCCCTACTTGAACTACATACACAATACAATACATGGGATGATGGACGTAGGCTGTCCCACCTTAGGCCGTTATGTATGTGGGCCACATGTGTGGTTCCGTATGACACTTGAATACATTTCAACCATAAATACACGTGTACCCCGTCATATATGACCATAAAAAAATACAAGCAAAAAAAAATGGAATCGGACAAAAAATGTACACATTGTACATACAGTACAATGTGTTTTGCAAATCCTACGTTACAGCCGGCCTTGTGTGTTTTGCATTTAACAAATAATAATGCTACAACTACATTGCAATGCTGGTCTAAAGTGAGTTGTATAAAATTTCAATTCTAACCCAAAACATTGCAATGCAATCATTTCGGACAGTCCAGAAAGTAGGATGGACCTCCATTGGCAATCCTGGATTAACTTTTCAACAAAATAGCAAATTCCAGACCTGAATTCCCAATTTTGCCTGCGTTATCCATCCCAGAGCCACAAATCACGGCTAATGTGCGTGGAATAAATCAGGACGAGCGGTGAGAGGTTGTGGACGGCGTACGTTACGAACAGTAAAACCCTTCACACCATGTCGTGTAAAATATTCAGAGAGAAAACCCTTTGTAAATATTTAATCCCCTCCTCCCCAACCCATGTGAGAAATGAATGGAAATGGCCAGGACGGATTGTAATGTAATGTAGTCAGTCAGTTGGGGGAAGGACATAAAAGAATAATATTGTTCGTAATCGCGACGAAGCGGAAGCTTTTCCGCACGGCTACAATAACATTGCATTTATTAGAAGGGAGGAGGGGGACGCGCGGACTTCAAAGGAATCTTAGACTTTGACGGGATTCTAGGATCCTTAGATTGAAACTTGGAATGACAAGATCCTCCATTCTCCTCCAATTCGTCTGCATTAGTCTCACTGAGTTGCACAGGGACATAGTTCCCAATGTGCGAATGTCCCCGTGTTCCCGTTATGTCGTTTATCGGATTCTGTGTTACCCGCTTCCGTGGACACATCCATATCTCTGAATGAGGAGAAAATCGCCATCGTCCACATCGTAGCGTACGATTTCCTTTCCCTATACGTGTACGGTGTACAAGTTCTCGGACAGTGGTAGTAGAAGTTATTTATTGATGTGAAAGCCCTGGAGAAAGCCAGCCAGGCTTTTAACGATGGGGGAAAATAAAGAGGAGAGAATTTTCGTTCGTCCCTTGAATATTTTGCCCTTTGAAACCATGTATGTGCATAGGCTGTGGTTGGTGTGGTCGCTAATGACATTACATTATATCAAAGGAGACACACAAGAGAAGTGCTAATGACCGACCCACCGACCTGCAGTTTGAACAACACTCTACTTTGGAAAATTGCTGGGTCAAATGAAGTCAATCGTATAGTTATGTACTTTAGAACAATTGACGCTCAAATTGTGCATTTGGGGATTCATTTTGGTTTCGAAAAAGGATTTCTGGCAGAATCGGCCATAAAATCCCCAGGAGACTGAGGCTTTCTCCCAACAAAAAAATCCATCCAAGTGGACAATAAATGTTTTACTTGACGGATTTTATAAAGCTCGGCTTTATTATCCTCATTTGCTCCCGTCCATAAACTCCCGCCAACTTCTTTATTACTTACCTTCTGGTAAGTACAGAGTAGGGTGTACGCACAGTAGCAGCAACTCCACATTTCACGCCACACACCCATCAAACCCTTTAAGGTCCACATTAACCTTATATCTCATCTCAAGCTTAAGAGTAAACAAAGTTTTACAGCATAACACACAGATCCAACTCTTACTTTTTGCTACACGCTTTTACTAGCCTTAGCCATCCCTTGAATCCCAGTGAACAACTCATATTAATTTTCCCCTATGTATTTCACTACTGAGTCCACGGATTATGCCCTGGCGCCAACCCGCATACAGTGAATGAATATGTCGTATCAAAGGGAAAGGAAGTCATGCATGAGAAATTAAATACAACGAACCGTTTGTTCCGAAATTGTGATTTTGGTGTCAGCGTCACCGAGTTGATAAATATTGAGCATGTGAGCAGCTTGGACGTGGACCATCAGATCCCAAGCTGTATGAAAAGAATCCTTGCATAGGGAACACAACAAAGCCGCCGGCTCCTCTCCCAGTGACCCTGTGTAAATATTACAAGCATTAATCATTTTCTTTTCCACAATTAATGTACTGTGGTCGGCGGGTGCCTGTCATAGTCACAGTCACGCTCATTTTATTCACATGAAAAAGAAAATTCCCTTTCATTTTCTTTCAACCCAAACAATTCCAAGATTCCTACCCATCACGTGGTATGTATTTACTTGGAAGGATTCTCCCGAGCCATAGCATATAATGGGGCAGTAATATAATATAATGGAATGCAGTGCAATGCAATGGTGGTTTGTAGTGTAGTAGTAGTAGTACTTGATATCGTGGTCGTTTGTGGCGTGACTCCAGGGAATAAAAACCCATAACTAGCAGTAGTACTCTTACTTGTTGTACATCCATTCCGGGTGTGACATTTACAAGTGAAACGAAGTTTACAGTAACTTTTCTTGTGCTCCATCAATTGCTCCACGTCGGAGTACAGCTCCCGGCAATTTCCACAGATCAGGATGTCCGGAGTACCTACAAATTAACATAATTGGATTAGAAATTATCTTCAAAAACATTGGCTTTTCACCTTTGTCCTTTTACATGCATCCGAGTAGCAATGTATCTTTCCCAATACAAAACGCTATGAGCCATCCTCGTGCCCTACCCATGATGAACAACATAGATCAACTTTATTATCCCGAGGAATTTTATAGAGGAGACTCGACGTATGATTTACATTTCCGCCTGTCGCCTTTCGCCAAGTCTTTAAGAAATGTGGAGCTGAAAAGGATGCCTAGAGAGAAACATGAAGGAAAGCCATTTTTTAGCCAATGAAAGCGGCGTACGTCCGCCTTGCCTGTGTACTTTGTGTGTATTCAATGAACAAACACGTACGCTCTCCCAGTATTAGCCTTTTCCCAGTAATTAGTCAGCTGCCAAGCTCTTTGGAGGCTAAATTAATTTAATCTTTCCTCTCAAATTAAGTCCGGGGAGCCGAGTTTCCCCTTTCCCAACTGATTAAGAGCAAAATGTTTATTCATCTCCTTCCTCCTTCGACGGAGGAAAAATCTGCCTCGGCGCGCCGTGCCGTAACTGCTGCTTCTATGAATGAGGAATGGTGAATTTTACTTGTGAGCCCATACAAAAACAGAAGCTTATGGCGAATTCTTCAGCTACCTGCCTACCTATTCAATTTTAAACAAAAGAAAAGAAAGCGGGCGGTTATTTTTACTCGGGCGATTCCATTCCAAACATTCGTAACTTGCTTCCATTTGCATTGCATTACATTGAGGGCTGATGGAATCACCTTATGTAAAGATGTTGATTTATGGCCCACGAATGTGCCGAATGTAAATGGGGGAAGTTGCGATGAGGAAAAAATTACTCATTTTGTATCGTCCCCGCGCGCGCACCGCACCGTGGTTCGACGAATTTTCGACGTCGTCGTGCGGTACGCGTAGCACACCGTCGTTGCTTATCTTTGCATCTCTTTAGGGATGCGGACAAATGCAAATGTTTTAAAATTTATTACAAGGGGACTGGCGGAGTACCGGGGGCTCTTAGGCTCTTCTTTGTCTATAATTACATCCTGAATACTCCACTCCAATCAACCTGGAGTAACTTCGGGGCCAAAGGACTGACTCGAGTTTTAATACGTACCTTACTCGTACGGAATTCCTCCCTTGCAGCTGCTGCTCTTCTGCATAATCCAACACTCGATTTACATAGGACACGGTATGAGGATACGCAAAGCTTGCAATTTTCTAGTACGTACATAGTTGTATAATGGCTAACGCTAAACCTTCATGAGAATGCGTGGTACTTGTACGTAGAAAAAGGTACATGGAATTGCAAGAAACTGATAAAATATATGATATTATTTCAATTTTAAGATGATGACAATTTAACTTCGTAAATCATTGGAGCCGTTTGGCCTTGGTCTTTTGTCGTCATGTCGTACCGTACCGTATCGTATCATATCAGATCTGGCGGTCTAATTTGATTAAAAAATGTACGGATCTCATTATTTATGCCATTGCCGGAGAATGTGCGTCATGCTCGCTCGGAATTGAATTTTCATTTCCCTTTCCTTCCAAAAGGCGGGTATTTCCCATTTCCCATAAACATTACATCCGCGCCGCGTCGTCGTCGTCAACCACATCACCTAGCTGTCACACTACCCGATAAAAAATGAAGATCCCGTCCTGTCCCTTTCAAAAAAAAATCTTGGTAAAATAAATAAAATTTTGAATTTGCGGAAATGGGCCTGATGGAATGCATACAAAACTAGTCGCAAAAAAGTGACATTTTGAATCCCCTCACGTCACTTACTGTAAGATTTGAGTTCGGATATGGATGTAGTTGCAGAGGAGGCAGTGATGGCCTTATTGTTGTGGTAAGGAAGAGCCTTGTGGAGTCCTGGAATACTTCTTGGATTGAGAAGTGGGGGAACATGGATCCGAGCCCTCTTCAATGGTTGGAACAAGTCGAGGGGTTGGGAAACCCACTTGGGCATAGTAGCTGTGGTAAAGAGACTCAAGCTGCAATTTCAAACTGTCATCCCACACATCATAAATTCGACCCATCCAATCCAAAACTACCAAAACCGCCATTTACTGTTTACCAAGTATGAAAATCAATCATTCACACCACTCCCACCCTCGTGCATATCAAAGCACCTGTCAGTTTTATAGTTAATTGCTAGTATTTGCAGGTCAGACGAAGAATTTGCAAAGTGAAAGTACGTGAAAATCAATAGTTGAAGAAAATCTCGACTCGACTTGCGGTCACGACCTAACACATTAGCCTCTGTTTTTTATTTCCTACCCGTAATTGTTTATTTCCGATTCGGATTCAGGTTTTTTTTTTTGTGAGGAAATGTGCCATACCATGCAGGGCACGTGGGCATAAAAATATTATAAATAAAACTAACGGGAGTAAAACCTCCCATGCTATGACATGGCTGGCTGCACCTGCAGAAGGAGCACGGATTTTTTTATATTTGAGCCTGCTTCCGACTTTTAGTGCTCAGGGAGAGGAACTCGGGGTTCAGGTGAGTTTGCCAAAAGCCAGGCACGGCACGGAGGAAATTAATACCCGCACAATTGCGTACGAAGGACTTGGACAAGAGTAAATGACATTAGGGACGGAAAGAAAAAAATCCCCTCTTGCCAGCACATGCACTTAGACACAAGTATTTTATTTTATGACAGCCCTTTATTTTCATTACCCATGGACAAGTGAGTAAGTCGGAGGACGAGGGAGTCAGTAAAATTATACATTTGCCAAGTAGCCACCGCCGCCGCGCCGCTTTGATTTTGACAAATCCAAGGCACCTCACAGTAGAGGAAGGTTTTTTACGACAGGAATGACTGCAAACATCTGGTGTAAATCGGTGAAGGGAAATCCAAAATTTTAATTTGAAAAAGCAAGCGTGAAATTGGAGTGGAAATGGGGAAGACAAATGGGTTTCTGTACAATTGACAGGTTTTAGAGGTTCAGCTCCTACCACGGCACGGCTGGAAAATGCTAATGCTTCCTTCTAGAAAACTTGGGCCCATTGGAATTTCCTTCGTGCAAATAACCTGTCCAATCCACATTGTACTATTCTATTCCATGCACTCTGACTCCAGTTCCCTTCCACCTTATGTAATTTTCGACGAGGAGAAGTCAAACGAGGTCTGTTAGCCATTTCGCAATGAAAGAAAACCTACTTTGTTTGGCGACAGCTGAATGCCGCAGCATTAAGTACTCTGGCAACAAAACACACTACTACTAATACTCTAGATGCATGCAAATAACATAAGCGTCCGTAGGGATTTTAAAAGTTCTATTTTTAAGTCCCCAAACCTTCCTCACCCAGGTTTAACCTGACACCAAAATAGAAAATTATTTTGGGTACAATAAATCCGAGCCTTTTACAACACAACTGGAGGTACAACTTGTAATGACGGGCGCCAACAAGAAAATTAAAGAAAAGTGTTCGTGGTGACATTAGGGAGACATCCCTTCTTTTCCTTTCGGTCTCATTTACTCCCTTACGATTTGAGTATAATGATGCGAAAAATCAAATAAACATTTTTCAAATTACGCGCCATGCATTCTGGCCTTATGGTCATGCATTGCAATGGACTGACAGGAAGCAGATGATGTTTCCCATACGACACACACACACACTCATCTTCCATCCTCAGGACCATTTATTCTAGACAATGAAAAAGTTTGAATTTCCTGGGGAGTCAAATGAGTGCGAGGGGCGGGGATCACGCCTTTCGTAATGAACGGCAGCCGCAACTGTCACTCCACACACACAAACAATTGGATTTCCTCGGCGGTGGACAACATTTTACCAGATTCCAATCCCCAAAAATACCATAAATCCATCCAGCTCACCTGTCGTAGTAGTAATCCCTGCAAAAAAAGCAAAAAAAGTGATTAAAATCCATTTGCTATACAAATACAATGTCATAAACTACAAATATTATACAGGGTGTTTCAGAATTAGCGTTCACACTTTGGAGGATCATAACTTCAGAACTATAAGCCCCGCTAACTTGGTTGAGCTACCACTGGAAAGCCCGTGCGATTTTAATTTAAGTCAACC
>JAAXYW010002748.1:0-14015 GCA_036851895.1 Orthonychiurus folsomi | reverse complement strand
CTTTAGTATTTGTGGTGTCTTTTGGCATGACCATTTTCTTCTTGTCGCTGAAAGCCTTCATTCCTTTCCCCAAATAGCTAAAGAATTAAAATAAAACTCAGTAAAGCTCCAAGACTTTGCAAATTGAAAATGTATAAAATAAAGAACAAATTTCAAAACCCATGCACACAGCATTGTTACTACTAGTTATAACATACGTAAGGGTAAGATTCAATCGGATGGAAAAGGAATTAAAAGCAACTAACTCTGAAGCAACTCCGATTGATTTGTGACGAAGCTCAACCCACAAATCATCATTCTCTCCTAGATAAACCTCTTTGTCAACGCCACCCTGTTTGAATTTGTAAAGGTCACCAACAATATCCTTGAGGTCGTATGCCATTGCTTGAAATGTCAGCTCATGCAGGAGGGGTGACACACAATCAAAGCTTCGATCCAGTATCAAGAGTTGGGACCGTGACTGACCTGCTTGGCCAGAATTTTCCTTATATATTTTAAGTTTTTCGTCCACTAAGTTTGCCAACTTGGAATTTTTCCCCGTTGCGCCATAAACACTATAAAACCAAGAAAAGTATATTAGCTAGCGCTAGTAACTAATACTATTGGGTGTTCTTGGCGAAATGAAATGATGTGCTCAACCTGTAACGGACATATGGGAATTCACCAACTGTGCAACATAGAGTAGCAATTTGTTCGGCCATTTTAAGAAATTCACCATCTTCATTTCCGTTCGGATCAGGTTCACCGTAATAAGTTTTAAATAGTTGTGGAGAGTCAAGAGTAAACGCCTGAAACCAACAAGCAGTCAATATTGCATCCAATTATAGAACATATAAATACGAATGTGAGGCCTTCCGCAGAAAAGTGGGTATATTTGTACCGTAAAATTGGGATTTTTAATTTCCCAACTTTTGTTCAAATCTTCTATTAAATTGTAATCAAGATTGCAGCCAAAGAAATTATGTTCCACCCTTTCCATTGAAAGCTTCATTTCATTATGTAGTCCTTCAAATAACTTGGTATATTACCTGACTTTCATATGGCAAAAACGCCATATCAATCTCCTTAATCGTTTGAATTCGGCTCGAACATTTGGATTTAGCTATTCTCTCAAATAAATCATCCGGGCAAACTAATATGGACAACAGAAAAGTTGAGTTTATCTTTATACCTAATACAGTACATTCTAATACATAGTGTTTTATGTGCGTGTATTAGATAATCACGTCTTGAGCATTACCTTACCTTCTGTAAAAAATATATGAATGTCTCCATACATTGGCTTCTTATCATCACTAAAATCTTTAATGATAGCATTCACAGCTCTTTCATTTGGGCTTATCAAGTAAATTGCCTCTCGGATTGGAAATGGTTCACGGGCCCTGTACAGATCTTCAATCAACAAAACTCCTTCCAGTGCAAGTTCCAACATTTTACAGCACGACGACATAATCCTCATCGAATAGTTGTCCACGACAACAATTTTCCAGGCAATTTTTCCACTTCCAAAGGAATTCGTTTTATTGCATCCGCGGATGACTTCATTTAGGATCTCTAGAAACCAAATTCAATTAATTAGTACTGTCCCTTAACCAAGAACAAAACAGAACAATGAAGACACAAGACAATGATATTTATATGATGATTTAATTTTTAAGAAACTGAATGACTACTCACTTTGCCCAACGATCCGCCGCAAAGCCATTTTTCTTTCAGATTACTACCCCAAACTTTAGAGGTTAGACACCAAACACCCACACCACAAATTCCTTGTCCTGAAACCAATAACAAATTAATTAAATATAAATCGTAAATCCCAATATATCACAGCACTAGTCGTATACTTGGTCAAGTCAAAACAATTAAGGAAACTGGGCCACACTATTGTGCGGGCTCCTTTTATTTACTTCAGCTGTTCCTGAATGAATGGAATGTATACGTACACTTTGCTTTTCTCCTCTCCCGTCTCCCCGAATTCGGAAAATTGGCCTTCCCAGTTCCAGATGAAATCCCCGGATGGATGGAACTTTTTTCCAGGGTTCTAGTTCTGTCTCCGTGCTATGCTGGAAAGGTGCGGGTGCCCAGATTCCAGAGACCGTGGTTGTGTCAGCACAAAAATTATTTCTATTCCCCGATCCTTGAAATATCCGAATTCCAAAAGCCAAGTACGTAACAGTCCACGTTGTTGATGTTCGCGCTCCTCCGAAGGCCTTTCAGTCAAATCCAAATCCGCATGAAATATGCAAGCCACAGATACACATAAGTGTCCAAATTTGCTGAATTCGCACTACAAAGACAACTTCACGTTGTAGATGTACATATGCAAAGGAACCACAACCACCGACCAGAAAACAACCCAACTTCCCACTTGCTTGCACTGCACTATTTGATTTTCGTCCGGACCGGATGATGGAGGGTTTTGTTTAACCAAGGAAAACAACGATGGGCTTATCGGACACACAGACACAGAATCATTAATACTTGTTTACTAATAAATATTTGACTCGTTTGTCATCTGCGAAATGAACTGTACACTGACATTGAACTGTACACATTGGACTGCTTCACAGTCCAATGTTTCGTATGTCATATGCATATGAGTACGTGTAGTAAATTTTTAATCTTAATTCCTTTGGATATCTCTAGTGGTCTTTAGATTTGGGCAATGCCGCCAGTGAATGAACACTACTACTGCTTCTGAAGAACAGGCAAAATAAATGCTAAGTATGAAATGGAAATTCAGGCAGGTATAAAGGATTGAAGTCTTGAAGTGTGCTTTTTTTCTTACCCTACAATTAAATTTGCATCTAAGCGTCAATTGTGCCTTTGTGTCTAATACCTGTTGTGTGCTAAATTCTACAAGTCTCAATCTGACATCATAAAATTACTGATTCACTGCAGCTATGCTATGCTGGCTGATGTGGTATGATGGCATGAGTCATGCTTTTCTTCAAGAGTTGGAGCTAGTGTAATTCCTGTCTGTTTATCTACACCACGAATGCAAGGAATAAAGCAATTAATTTTATCTTGTGTGGAGAAAGCGTCGTCGTTCGTTGAAGACTTCACTCACTCACTCCAAGGCTAATGCCCAGCATAGGAAAGACAATAATTATTAACTCGGCCAGAAACACTTTCCGAGCTCTCACGTCACAAGTGTCAGCTCTGTCAGCAAGTGCCGCAGGCCGCACGATACACGGAATATTTTATTGTAGGTTAGTTAGGAGCTTGCCTTGTCTTGTATGCCGAGGAAGTACTGTGCAAGTGCATAAAATGCAAATATATTTATGTATGAAGTTCTCTCCAGTTAGCATTTGTCAGTATTATCAGTATGTATGTCATATTTCCACATCCATATGATGATATTTATTACGCACTTTAGCAGGTTTAAAACCTTGTGAAGGTATTAGTTTTGCAAAAATATTAATGCGCTTGTTATTAACCTCACCGCAAGTACGTGTTTAAGTAATAAATTATTAGTTTGAGGCGTGTTCGCGTGTTAGACTTATTTGTACAAAAAATAGTGAGCAAGAAAATACTGGCTTATTACTATTAACTCAAAAAATGCTAGGTATTCAAATGATCATATTAAATGGAACCAATCATCCTATCCAAACAAAAGAGTTTTTTGGAATTTCTCACATTGAGGAGAAAGGCAAAAAATCACGGTGAAGTTAAGTGCAAGAAACTTACCAAAAGGGAATATTGCAATTTCCAAAACTCAAAATAGCTACCGTATTATTCCGACTAGAAGCCGGGATCCGAATAGAAGCCGGTCTTAACTATAAGCCGGGTAAATCTATAGATTTCAGAAATAAAAGCTTGTCTCAAATACAAGCCGGGCCTCGAATATAAGCCGTGTCTGTGTGGCGCGATAGCCTGGTTTCAGTGATCCGCTTCCGCTAATTCAAATGTAATTTATTCTTATTTGTAAATTAAAGCCGGTCTCAAATACAAGCCGGGTCATGAGGAGGGATTTATAAATGCAAGCCCGGGCTTCTATTTGGTATGGTATGGTTACGGTATATCATACGGTAATCCGTTATGAAATAACTTGAGATAATTTCATAAATTCCTCGGTCGGGGGCGGAGCGGGGAATGTAGAGATGCCAAGCGGGCATAGTGACAAACGCCGCGAATTTTGAGTGTAACCACAGTTAAGGATGAAATACTGAAATCGGAGTGCAGTGTAGTGGGGACGGTTATTCAGATCGCAGTGCTAAAGTTTAACATTTTTCACTTAAATTGCACATTTAAATTATTGGAGATGGATACTGGAGTTCTAATACCGGAAGGGGCCACAGTCAATGGAGATAGTTGCTTCTTATGCGGGATTCAAGTGGTGGACGAGGAGGCGGATTTCACAAGGACCTCATTCGTTTTATACAATATTTTGAACTTGGATATCGGCTGGGAAAAGTTTCAGAGCATTTCCTATTGTCGGCCGTGCCTAGATGACATTGCGAGGGTAGAAACTTTGCTGGAAGAGATGGAAAATCTGGAGAATGAAATCACACAACGAAAGTATTCAATAGAGAAAAGACTGAAGGACACTGTGGGGAAGTGTCCTGTGTTCCAATCAAATCAAATGACTGTCATTGTAGATCTTCGTGAGGAGGTTGCGAAAAGTAAGTATAATAAGCTTATATGTAGTAAATATAGTTAGCGTAAGTGCTAAGAGTAGAACTGCAAAATTCTCTTCTCACATTGGCATTATGATGTTGGTAATTAACTCTAATGCTATTTCAGAGCTCAAATCAAAGGCGATTCTCTCAATGATGGAAAAAGTAAATAAGAAGCAGACTGAAAAAAAGAAGATTGTATTGGGTAGTGCTCGTGTATTGAAGGAAGTTTCCATCCCAAACTTGAATCATGTCATCCAGCCAGAAAAACCGCACTGCTCCACTTTCGTTCCAGAAAATTTTCAGCAAGGATACACAATGTCTGTAGGATTGAGGTATTGCTTTATGAACTTATTTTAATCTCGAGCCTAAAATTAGTAAATTGGATTATTATTTTTTTGGCTGAAGCAATCAAGGTCCAAGTGAACTACTTTATCAATCACAAACAGACCACAACAACATGCCGGATAGGTGTGCGGATTCTGGTATGTATTTTTGACTCATGCCTGAATGATTACTAAAAACAACTTATTTTGTGAATTGGAAAGTCTTCCATCTTCTTTTCTCTTATGTGAAAACTAGGAACTGGTCAACTAGATGCTTCTCAAAATTATACATCAAGCCAGCAACGAGCATCTAATTTACGTAAACGCCAAAAAAGATCCAACTGCATCAAATCCTTTCGAAAAAAACATGCCGGATCCCGCGGGTCTAAATCATTCCAATGCATGCTGTGCCCTGCCTCATTTGTTCGCCGAAATCACTTTGAAATGCATCAAAGGGTTCACACAGGGGAAAAGCCTTACCAATGTATTGTGTGCTTAGCTAGATTTACACAAGAGTCTAGTCTTCGTCGTCATTTTACGGTATCCCATAAGGAAACAATGCAGGTCGAGGATGGGTATGTGTATTTTAAAACAAAACTAATCTGAAACTAGTCAGACGGCAATCTAAAGATAAAACGTTATTTTTTTCTTTAGCAATTCAATTCTGCCTGGCACCCATTCAGCGTCTCAGGATTATTTTAATCAGCCTTCACAGACGGAAGAAAACATTTTGCCGGATATCGAAACTGAAGCCCAGCATACTACACATATGGAAATAAATTCTATGATTGAGGGTTTTCTTAAGATGGAAAGTGAGTCGACACTACCACCACCATCTTCTGCAGGTGACTGACTATATTATGAAATTGCAGGATCCTTGGAATTTTAGCGAATTACGTTTTGTTTTGTTTATCTATTTGTTTTATTTAGCTCACACCAACGTAAATTTTGTTTGCGGGATATGTGGGGAAGGTTTCATCGGATATGATATGCTCATGGAACACGACAAACTTCATGAGAGCACTCCACTGCCCAACGCTGCCTCAAATTCAGGACAAAATGAATATTTGGAGTCAAGCAATCAAATTTCCTCGCATTTGCCCGAGCAATACCAAAATTCTCACTCCTGCTACAAATGTGATAAAAAATTTACCACTGCTCGAGCGCTAAGTCTACATACGACTGAATGTCATAGCGAATTCAGCTGCCAAATCTGTCAGCTCAAAAATTTTCGAACAGCCGTTAGCCTTCGGAAGCACATGGCCACACACTCTGATCAAAGAAATTATACATGCGAATATTGTCCCAAAGCCTTCCTGACTAGATCAAATTTGGCCGGCCACGTGAGAGACATCCATTCCGGTGAAAGGCCATACCATTGCAAACAGTGTTCGATGAAATTTAAAAGATTGAATGCCCTCAAAGTACACGAAAGAATACATACAGGGGACAAACCGTTCAAATGTGATATCTGCGATGAAAGATTCTTTCGGAAAGCACGAATGATGTCCCATATGCAAATTCATCGCGTGAGTACGCGTTATATTTGCGATTAATTTGTTATTTCTAACCTCAACAACAGTAATCAAAGTGCACTTTCTAATGCTTGGTATCCATTACCCATATAATTCAATGTTAATATTTAGTAAGAAAGTTCCATTCCAAGTTTGTAAATTTGATAACTTAGTTCATTTGCAATCCACGTGTACTCTAAACATGAGGATTCATCACGCGTTAAATATGTACAAGCTGGAAACATGTAAATCGAAGTATTAAATGTTTAGTTTGGTCAAGCGCACCTTTCGCTTTCAGAATTTTTATTTGCCGCCAATATGTAAATGAGGAATTATCTCCCAATATTTTACATTCTTCTTTACTTTGGATATTAAACATGTGTGTAATTATGAAAACTGTATAGAAAACATGGATTTAAATGTTACTTGGTTTGACGACTAGTAATGCGTTCAACTTTGAATGCGCTGTACGGCCTGTGGAAGCATATATTTTAACAATGGTAGGACGCACATTTTTTGAAAACTTGAACTATTATTACTTGTAATTACTTTCTCTTGCAACGCAACGAATTTGAGTTATCACTGCACTGCATCAAAACTTAAGGGTTCATCTTCATCACTCCCATTTTTGAATTCGAAATTCTCTATTGAATCCAATACCATTTTGAAGAAGATCGTGTTTACCTCGGGAGATGATTGACAACTAGAATCAGATACGACCCTGAGAATTCTCAAACTCAAATGACCTACTACAATGCCATAAATTGATGTAGTGCATGCAGTAGTGACGAGAAAGTTCAATGCTGGGTTTGCCAAACTTGGTAAGATTCTTGAGTAACGCTGCTTACTTTCATGACTTTTGATTTCGAGGGGGGCAGGCATAACGTCGCCGATTTATATTTACATGGTTGCAAATTCACAATTCCTCACAAGATTTTAAAAATTGAGCTCGGTTAATCAAAATTTATCCTAAATGCGTGCTTATAACACATAATGCCCCTCTCAATTATAATTATGGGGGTCCTTGCGAATTCAGCCTGGTAGAAGGAAGAGGAAAACTAAATATCACCGACTGATCTCATAAAAACAATACAGTGTCGTCCTTTGACAGTTAATGAAAGCAAATGCGAGATCAGAAACAGCGTGCAGTGATGATCTAAATAAATACCTGTCGTGGACTTATTAAAGTCAAACAATAAATAAAACCAAAGTCATTCCATCAAATCGCAAAGCGTGTCTTTGAAGAAACACTTGAAACTTGTCCTTTTGTCTTGTCGCGGCTTTGTGTGTGTAGCACAAAAATCGTGTAAAATTAATAGAACACTGATCTGCTTATAAATAAACAAGTAGATTTGTCTTGCATTACAATTTAGTCATTCCACCGAGCTTGAGCTTCCTAAGCCAAACATTGCGTAGAATTATTTTCCGGAAGAGGACGTTTTCATAAGTACAACTTTATTAATAAAAAAATTAACTGCTGGAAGTCTAACAATATTGCAATCCCAGCATGCTGTGCTGGATATTAAGTTTTAGTGTATGGATTATCATCAGCACTAGTAAAGTGTCCGGATCTTGTATTTTAGTGTGAGAAATTCTATTTACATTTAATTTTTAGCCAAATTAAACTCCAACTAACACCTGGCTTGGCCATTTCTTTGTGTAAAGCAACTCGACATTTGTTTTGACTGTTAAACACCTCAAGTTTGAAAATAATTTTCTTGTCCGCCCATTTCCACTGAAATCCACCCTCCTGTAAGTGGGATTCCCGGTCACAGTTTAATTAGGAGTCACTGAAAGGAAAGTTGACGTGATTTACAATTCTTATATTTGACTCCACGGAACCAGTCGAGTTAACGTGTTTTGAAAACCTTAAAAGATACAATTGCCCCAAACGGGAGAGCAATAAAACGAACACCCTTATTTTCCTTTTATTTCAAAACAAATTAGATCATGGTGTCGTCGTCGTTGTCATCGACTTCGGTTGGTTCGACGGTGATTGAAGGAAAAGTCCAGCCCAATACAATAAACTTTAATGATTTTATCATTTCCTTTCACAACAATATTACAGAGAATCCGTCCCCAACTCCTTGTGTATACCACTGGAGGTAATAAATGACGCCTTTGTTGCTGCCCGGCACACTGTTGGCCTGCATGAACCTTACCATGGACCCTTTTTGAATCAACATCAATTGGACCAAGTGGACAAATTGGGTCTGGTCATAACGGAAACGACGAGGATCCTGGCAGACAAGTACAATCTGAACCATCATCAAATATTTTATTTTTTACCCAAATTGGATTTGAGTTTGACGGAAATTTGGAAATTTTGTCCAGATGATTTTCAGCATAAAATATGCGAGGTATACCAGCAGCCACTTTATGAACACACAATTATTGTATGGCTCTAATCCTGTAAATAAATTTATTAGCAAAGCAAGTACCGTAGTTTGAGCGGACATTGCAACAACATTTGGCACACGGATTGGGGAGCAACGTTTGCACCATTTCAAAATTTCCTCCCGCCTCATCATCCAGATGGGGTCAGTGAACCGCGGGGCTATGAACATGGCTATTTACCGTCTCCAAGAGTTGTGTCATCCATAATGCACAGAGACGCCGTGGTTCATGATCATGCGCTTACTGTAATGCTCATAGCTTGGGGTCAAATCATCGACCATGACATAACGCTCACAGCAGACACTAAAGGTGAATTTAATTGTATTTTATTTTCTCTTGTACCTTAACGGGAATGCCAGTTTGAAGAACTTGGGGTAAGCACAATGCGCATTGCACTGTACAGAGGCAGCGGCAAAACATTTTTATTCTAAACAGAAGCAATTTTTGGGTCTTCGATCCCAATCTTTGAAGTGAATCTGCCCCAAATAACACATATTTTTGGATCATTTGAACCGCATTTAACACCTCAGCGTGAAATGAGGATTTTGGTTTGGGGCACAGATTACAATCCGGTTGACACGAAAGATTTTACAGAATAAAGAAAGGGAGAACAAAGGCGACCGTGACGTGCTAACGTTTCCGCTTATTATTTCGTTAGTGAAAGTTCCTTAATATTGAAACTGCATTATAAATGCACATGCAATTAGCTAATTAGCATTTTAATATAATTTAGTAAAATTATTTTCTTAAATTATTTTGTCAATACTAAATGGACTTTTATTTTTTTACACAAGGCTAGGACTTACCACGCCAAATTTCTATCCGGCGCGGCAGTTTTCTTATCCTTGTTTTTCTCAATATTAACAACTGATTCATTCAGTCGTATGCCACTCGAATACTTGAATCATTAAGAAGTGGAAATGACCAACTGTGAGACCTAACCCCCCGCATTCCGTACATTTGTGCCATTTGAGGGACTTGAGTCCGTGGGAACCTTGAAAAATCGGTTTCCTCTTTGGCGGAAGCGGGTAAAGTCCATCGCCATGAATCAGTCCCTCGACCGAAACAATCACACACGCCTTCAGAGTAATTTTCCACCCTCGGCTCCTTTTCCTTCTGTTTCAACATCAAAATCCGGATTTGAGTTTAAAATAAAGAAGTCAAAGTCAAAGTCTCAAGTGGATTTTCCCGAGAATCCCCGGAAACCTTTTGACAAGGTCGAGGCCGTCCAGGCCGTCCAGGCCGCAGTCCTCCCTGCATGAGCATGAATGGGCAGCCCAGGATATCATGTTCTAATTTCCCACCATATGTTATGTTGATTTTTCCATTTTCAGACCCATACACACTGAAGGATCCGGAATGCTGTGGAAAAGGGAGTCACCATCAACATCATTAATTGTTTTCCCATCAAATTACCCCGAAATGACCCTTTCTACAGTCATTACGGACAAGATTGTATGAATTTTGCTAGGTCATTAGCCGGAGTACGATCCGATTGTCGTTTAGGTAAGAGGTTAACTCCACTTCCATTGCATACACATTATGTATGCTTAATACATGCACATTAGATGCTTAAAAACACACATTTTTTCAGGTCCACGAAAAGCTTTCAATAAAATTAGTTCATTTTTGGATGCCAGCTTCGTGTATGGCTCTGACTATGTTTTGGGCAGCAAATTACGGACGGGGAAAAATGGATTACTTCAGTTCTTGCCTATTTTTGAACACCTCAACCTCAAGGCTTTGCTTCCACTCAAAATGGAAGAGCCGGATGATGGCTGCATTCGACATGACCCGGATGTATTTTGCTTTCTTGCAGGTTAATTAGTTAACTAGTAAAAGTCTGGACTCTGGCAGGATCCTTAATTACTTGCTTCCAATTCATTAATCTTTTTTTCAAAATTAGGTGACATCCGAGTCAATGAGCAATTGGTACTCACCGTTCTTCACACAATTTTTATGCGAGAACACAATAGGATTGCTAGGATTTTGGGAGGGTTAAATCCACATTGGGATGATGAGAGAATATTTCAGGTTTATTCAAATTTTGATGGATATTCTGCAGTTTCGAAAAATTTATAAGAAATTGCATTACTAAATGTGACCAATGCTTAATTGCAGGAGACGAGGAGAATCATAATTGCCATAACACAGCATATCACTTACAATGAGTTCCTGCCCATGATATTGGGGAAACATTTGATGCATGACTACCGTTTAACACTTGAGGATGAGGTTCACTTCCATTTCCATAATATTAAAAGCTAAATTTAACAACTAAAATATGCTTATCTACAATAGAATTATTGGGGAGGCTATGACCCGACAATTGATCCGACCGCAGCTGAAGAATTTGTCACCTCAGCCTTTCGATTCGGTCATTCATTGCTACCGCAGAAAATTGAGAGATGGTCACACAGTCATCGATTCATAGGTCCACATTTTATTTATAAATCATACATTTTAGCATATGAAAGCAAATCCTTACCCAATTTGGTACTGTAGAGTCCCAGGATTTGCACAGACTCATTCGCCAACCCTACGACGTGTATCGTCCCGGCTACATTGACACATTTATAATGGGCATGGTGAATCAATTGGCACAATCCATGGACGAAGGGGTCACGGAACAAGTAAAATCACGAAATACATACAATAAAATCAATACTTTACGAAATAACTTCATTTTGACGATATTTTAATTTCTAGGTGACGACTCTTCTATTCAAAGAGCCTCACGTCCCATTCGGCATGGATTTGGCGGCGATGAATATTCAAAGAGGACGTGAGCACGGGGTTCCGGGCTACACGGCTTATCGAGAAATTTGTGGCCTGTCCCCGATTTCCTCCTGGACTGATCTACACGGAGTAATGAAAAATGAGACGATTCATCGCTACAGAAGTATTTACAAGTCGCCACATGACATTGACCTTTGGTCTGGTGGAGTTTCGGAAATACCCGAAAGAAGTAGTTTACTCGGCCCAACTTTCGGATGCATAATTGCCAGGCAATTTCATGCCCTTCGATTCGGAGATAGATTCTGGTACGAGTTGCCGGATTTGGCGTCCAGCTTTACATCACGTGAGTATTCCATTCCATATTAACAATGTACAGGTTTCCGTAAAATTTGTAATTAACTTTAACTACGTAATCTGGTTAGATCAACTTCAGGAAATCAGAAAAGTACGTTTATCCAGGCTGTTGTGTGATAACGGGGATGATTTGAAAACAGTGCAGATTTATGCCATGGTTCTTCCTGATAACCACTTGTAAGTGTGCAATTGTCTACGTGCATTTTGTAATGCAATTCACAATAAAAATCTGTCTATTTTTTCAGAAATCCAAGGGTTCCATGCCACTCACAAATAATCCCGAGAATCAACTTGGAGAAATGGAGGGAAATCCCCGGGGTAGCTAAAAATACTTTGTAATATTGGCCATTGTGACATTGTCCAATTATTTTCTAGTAGATTTTTGAAGTTGACTGTGGTACACATGCGCGTGCGTGCGGATGCATGATGCGGTGTGCACTGATGCGGCGAAGTAAACACAACACAAAGATATCCAATGTATTGCAAAATCTGAGGGCATTTAGCATGTTCCTTTGTTTGCGAACCCTTGCCATCCCATTCCCTATCTTCCTTTGACTTTAAGCATACAAAGAATTTATTTTAGCACACATTCCTTACATCTCGCATATTTAACATTAAAGTGAAAAACACCCAGTCAAAGTCAAAGCATCTTCTCGAGTCGACCCTTGAATTGCAAATACCCCCGCTCCCTTGCGTGCAAACTTAACTTTTTGCTTTCATTTTTTCCCAATTCTTGACTTGAGGAGTTGGACTTGTGTATGTGTACCCTCATAAAATCCTTGGCCGTAAAATTCCATCCATTTTCCTTTAACGTCTCTGCCCATCCCTTGAACAAATTCTTTCCCTTTGCTCAATCCACGTACACACGCAGTACATACGTACGATCCAATCACTGTCGTCGCCGCGACGCCTTATCTTGATCTTTAAGATGCAAGTCTCAACCCATCTCCTTTTCCCCTCCAGGTTACGGACATTGGAAATTTGCACAATGAGAACGACAATTACCTGCAGCCGCCGCCGCCGCCATCGCCATTGCCACACCTGGCCATGGAACCCCCGTCGCAGGATTTCGCCACTTTTGAATATCAGCACGAGCACGACATCCAGGAAGGGAGCTATGGTCGAGAATTTGGCTATGGACCAAGTCCGAGTGGGATTTCCATTTCGGATATTGAATTCACAACCCCGGAACCACCAAAGTCGTCATCTGTTGAGAAAATCTTTCATAAAATTCCGCCACCGGCAGCGAAGAAAATCGTTTTGCCCCAGTCGCCGCCGTCTAATGCATATGGCTATGGCTACGATGACTATTTGCCCAGGAATGCACCTGAAATCCATTATGATCATAATTCCACGACCAACAATCCCCACAGCCACAACCACTACGACTACAGGAGCAACAATGGGCGACATCAACACGTCAACAATGTGAATCATGCGTCTGCGTTTGCGCCTGCGTTGTTTGACCCTCATCTCGATGGATATGCCGACGACGCCGACAAGGGAGAGGATGGGCCACGACCATGGATTCAACCACCGCGGCGGCCAATTCCACTTTCGCAATCCGGTTCCGATTCTGTCGGCATCAACTCCTATCTGACAATGACAGTACCCGCCAAAATTCCAAAGGTAAAAATCATCACCAAACGTCCACCGCCTAAGTCAAGAAAATTCCAACCATTCCCCAATTCCCCGATCCCTGGGTGGTCAGGGATATTTAGCCCGAATCCTGGCTATTTGGTGAGACAAAATTTTGAAGTGTACAAGGCTCCGGCGTACACACCACCGATCAAGGGATGGAAAGGGATGATTGGGTAAATATTGGGTATTTTTGGATTATGGATGAGCATTAGTAATAATTATTGTTAATCGTGTTATTATTGTGTTTTTTAAAGTATTTTGTAAATAAATTAATATTGATATTTTATGTGGATATTTTTATATTTTAAATGTGTGTATGTAAGTGGCAGGTATATATATAACCCATCCAGAAGTTAAGTTTGGAATTCACCATGCTTATTTCTAGGCGTGTGTTTTATCCTAAACGGTAGATTTCCGAGAATTTG
>JAAXYW010002747.1:0-14021 GCA_036851895.1 Orthonychiurus folsomi | reverse complement strand
CATAGCAACACGGGAGGCTTTTACTTAGGGCGGGGCTTCTTTTTGGGCAGGGGCTTCTATTCTCAGAATTGTCCCGCACACGCACGGGGCTTCTATTAAGGATGAGGCTTCTATTAAGGACGAGGGTTCTACTAGGTACTTTACGGTAAACGCAAGAAAATGAGACCATAGACATCGACACCAGAATTTACATGTCGTAGTGTTGTAGTTGTAGAAATATAAATTATGCGTCACTATTGTATAGCTATTTTTCTTGTAATACCTACATATGCGCTGATTTGTTTAATGAATTACGGTATTTTTCTGCCGTTTTGATCAAAGTTCTTTTAATAAATGTGACTATAAATCAATACGTCGTATAAATATCCAAGTTCACACGTTTGAAAGGAGGATTACCACCAATCTTAGTCCTAGAACTAAATTATGTCACTAATTAATTCTATTCTTTCATAGAAATCAAAATTGCTACTGTATTGCTAAGGCAAGCAGAATAAAATGATAACTCCGTGGACCCTTTCACCATATACAATTCCCCAATTGAGGGTTTCAAGGGCTTCACCGCGGCGAGCATTCTCTTGTTCACAGCTCTCGATGTGCCCCATTGCCCCTTCAAGCAGAATTTCCATCCATTTTTTAGATCAATAGATTTCCTATTAATGGCAGCCATTGTTGACAAAAACTGCTTCATTCTAAATACAAGTGGATGGCCGAAAGATATCCCCAAAGCAATGGGAAGAATTTCAGCATTACTTAAAGCCTGTGCCAGCATTGCACACGCAAACGTGATTTGGGCATAGGCCAGTGTTTTAATTTTTGCCAGTAAACTTCCCATTCCGTTTGCTATGAGACGCTCATACATTCTCATAAATTGCATTTCCTTATTTCCAGCTTGACCAAATCCGACATGTCGTTTTCTGAAATCAAATTAGATTTTGAAGATAATCCAAACTTAAAGTTAATTAAGAGTAGACGTATTACTGGATTTGAATTTCCAGCCGTTCCACAAGTGTTGAGTACATGCCGACAAGGATAGCATCGCTCAAAATATGTATTCCAAGAACATAATAAAGTCGAAGGATTTCAAAACAAAGAAATGCAAAAATGACAACTCCAGAAGTCTTATCTGGATCCAGCCCTGTTCCACTGAATAGGAAAACTGGTAGGCGGGGATAGTACAGAAATAGAGTACCACATGAAAATGTTATAACAGTGCTCATAGAGAGCAGGGATCGCAGAGCCATCGCAAATGGGGTATGAGTGCTATCACCTGTCAATCAGAAATTAAGATTAATAACTTACATCGTTTAGGTACGTGTTTCTTACTTACCAATATTTAAACTGTGCCAAGAATTGTAGGCAGCCAGCAAAGCATGAGAATTAGTAATGGCATTCCAATAATGGAGCGGGGTCGAAATGCAAAGGGCAAGTAGGCATATTGAAAGTCCAACGATTTTTCGGTACTCAGGGCGATCATATGCTATGTATGTCATGTACCCCATCCGTATCGACTCAAGGGACCAAATTATTGAAAAGAAAAACAATGCACATATTTTTGATTTTGAAATGGATATGGAATTTCCCATCTGGTCTACTCAAATCAAATCCAAATGGTAAGGTGGGTTTGAAAAACAATGTGTAGCAATCTATTAATTGATCCTCGTCTCCGGCTTTAAGGTAAAGGGTAGCAAATACTTTGGCGAGGGTTGCCATTCTGAAGTGTGATGTGTGGGTCGCTCGGAATTTGAATCGATACTACTGAGAGAATCCGAACAACTATCATCCAAGCTATTCTATATTTCCGAAATAAAAATGAGTGTCATAAAAGTTATCAAATGGCTTGTGATGGTAAATGCTGTTAAGTCTGTAATTAAAGGCTGTAGAAACTGAATACACTCAGAGGAGTGAATTAGTCAGATTTTTATCTGGCAGGACCAGTGCCTAGTATAGTTTTTTTCTCAGAAGTTAAAATTAGATAGATAGTAGACCGTGTGTCGTTACACTACGTTGGAACACCTTACAAAATTTTTAATAAACGCGTTCCGGGAAAGATTGATGGGAAATCAGATTAATCAAATAACTCCAGTGTTACTCGTGGTGTGCTAAGCATTCCGCCGATATTTGATATCAAGGAGCTTGTAGGTTAAATTATTGGTATTAAAACTTAACCAATTCATTGTTTTTTTAAGGCAGGAATCGCGCAACGCTACCCTAGCCTACGCCAAACATTCACCCCTCTTTTCTCACAAACGGTCCGTTGGATCAGAAGGATTAAAAACGAAAAAAAAAGATGACCTTTGCAAAAGCAAAGAGGAATCGCATTTTGAAACACATGCGCACGGACAATTAGTGCACCACAGTTGATATTGTGCTACGGTACAATCTGTTTAAACGGATATCTCAAACAGTATTGTTATCGTACATGAAAAATTCAGATCCGTTACTCAGTTCTAACCTGGTTGTGATCCACAGGGTTTGAAATCATGGCACTGCCCTGTGCCTACGCATGTATATCGTAATGGTGATTTTTCTTAAATATTTTTGTCAAATTTGACCCCTTCCCTTGGTTGAATTACAAAAATGAAGAAAATCATTTTAAAACACATATTTGCCATTATGGCGGTGGCGCTGACCATGTGCCCGCCAACATCAGGAAATCTAATCCAAGGACTCCCCGTAATTTGGACAAAATCAGACACAGTACTAAAATCCGAAGACATCATCGAAACTCTTGTATTCCAATACAGAACTCCATGTAAGGCTTTCTTCATTTCCGGGATTGATAAAGATTCTGCGGAGGAATTTGGAAACTTGGTGTGAGTCTGAGATCCAGTCCCGAATCCTCCAACCCCTGGAGGAATTTTGTCGTACTGAAATCCCCGCCGCCCCGCCCCCCAGCTCTACTCCAACATTCAAGGTCGCAGGTGGAATTTGGAACTGCATTCTTGGCCTAGCAGCTGAGAAAATGGATGCAACCCATGACCCTGAATTATCTTCTGCGGCTGAACAAATGACGCGAGAAACTGACGCCGAAAAACAATCAAATTTGACCCAATTATTAGAGCAAGCCATCAAATCCCGCCAAATCCTCACTCCCGCCAAAGTTGCCGCCCTCACGTCCCAAATGGAAGCCAGTTTCACGGAAACTATGACCTTGAGTTTATTGCGGCTGAGCAAATGACCCGAGAAACTGATGCCGAAAAACAATCGAATTTGACCCAATTATTAGAGCAAGCCATCAAATCCCGCCAAATCCTCACTCCCGCCAAAGTTGCCGCCCTCACATCCCAAATGAAAGCTAGTTTCACGGAAACTATGACGTTGAGTTTAAAATTAGCCGCCTACATCGAGCTAGCAGCCAGTCATTTGAATACCTTTGGGGATGATTGGATCGGCGGGAAATTCAGTTTGAAATTATTTGAAGTCTTTAGTGTAAAATTAACAGCGCGGGAAATGGGGCAATATGCGACTGCCAAGCCACTGCAATGTTACCTAAGCCGGCGGGAGGGGATATTCTACATTCAATTAAGAAAAGCGGCAACGGATTTCCACATTCAAATACTGGAGGCGGACCCTTTCACTTTTTATGAATTGGAAAAGGGCAAGGATTTTGGTTACAAGCTGGAATACATGGGACCACCCACTGTGGCGTATGACCCGGACGGTGACTGCGTTTTCCCATATTCCCCGCAAAAATCCAGCGTCCTGTTCCTCCCGACCCCAGCCACGTGCATGTCACTCAATGACAAGTCCGTGTACAAATTTTGGCACAAGAGATGCGAGCCACTGTATTATTTGGATGGAAGTGTGATTCAAGTCAAACAAATTGGACACAACTACTCCATCTATTGCCATGGATTTAACATTACGGTTTACCGGACAAAGTACCCTTGCCCCAATCATGTCATCACTCTTCATTCGAATGAAACGNGTACGATTTTAGAAGCAAACCGATTTTCCGATCAGATTTCACGGAAGCGGGATTTTTTGTATCGAATAAAGTCAGCTTTCATCTTATGCCGAAGCTGCTGAATTTAACAATGAAGGAATTCCCGATCAGCAATGAGTGTCCGAAGGCCCCATTTCCACTTTTTATTGTTTTGGGGATATTTGGTGGTGTACTGTTATTGGTTGTGATTGGATTGGTGGGTGTGGTCGTGTATTTGGTGAGGAAGAGCAAGGATGATAAGAATCAGGGGGTGGTTGTTAATATTGTGAGGAATCTTAGCGTCAGAGTCACGAACGGTAGGGGGCAAAGACCAAAGGTTAGGGGAAGGAAGGTAGGGCAGGTTGATTACCAAAAACCGGATCGGAACTCACTTTATCATATTCAAAAAGGAAAAGTCGCGGAATTAACAAGGCAATTTGAGGGGGAGTCGGAAAGCGAAGAGGAGGCGGGGATTCCGCTTCAACCTATATAATTTGTTTGTTGTTATTGGACCAATTAGCATGAAGCTAGCGTATTTCTGACTTTAATGACTCTTTGGCACAAAAAAGGGATATTCTGGTGCCGAGAAAGTTTTTGAATTTTTGTTTGTAAAAACATTAAAAAACCCAATTTCCGTATCGGAAGTTGTATTACATTCTCAGTTACTTCATAAAAACCCGTCGCGGTTTGAGATTTTGCCTTAATAAAAATTAAAACAATTAAACAAATGTCATTTTTATTTGCAAATTGGGCACGTATTTGGGGCAAGCAAAGCAACCACTAAATTGCATGCGGCAGATAGCTAAATGTTAAAAAAATGTCGCTCAAGGAAATTATTGTATTTATACCTATAATTGTAATGCTATTATAATGTAGTCATTTAAATTTACACTTTTCACTTTTGAATAACTGTAAATTATTGCATAGTCTTGATTCTAAAATGTCTTAGTAAATGTTCTAGGTCAAACTTGATGGTTCATGTAGATTAGTCAATCTTTGGCAATCTTCTACGGTATAACTTTTTAGCACACTACCGTTCATTTGCAATAATAATTTTTGTAAGTAGATGTTTATAATAGTTTATTACATTATTATTAAAATTGTTTCAGAAATAAAGCTGATTTAATAAACATTTGTGATTAATGGCTCACACGTGTGCTTAAAATTGAATGTCCTCCGATAAGGAACGCTTATCGCACACGGAATACATGCCTCCACATTGCAAATCCCGTCCCATCCTCACTCCAAATCCATTCATTCCAAACCCAAAGTCTCCACACAAATCCTTCAAAATGTTAGCCCTCCGAATTTCCATCCTTTTCCTTCCCATATTTAGCATTCTAGCCCCATCCCACGGTACCCTTTCCAAAGTCCTCCCCATGGTTTGGTCCGACACAAAAACAACCCTCAAAACCGGGGAATCCAATCTTCTCCTCGAAATCAAATTTCTTACCCCCTGCGAACAATTTTATGACGCGGCCATTGTCCCAGACACAAAGGAGGGTTTCGTAACGTGGTGCGACAAGGAAGTTGTTGACAATGTCATCCGTCCGCTAGAGGTCATGTGTCGCCCGCCCTCTGTCGGCCGACGAAAGAAGCGTGGATTTACTGCGTTCCTTGGCGCAATCCCTCTTTTAGGAAATGCGATAACTTCACTTTTCGGCGGTTCCTCAAAACCCGCCAGGGATCCGGCCGTGGATCAACTGATTTCCAAAGTTGGAGAAATGAGCGCGGACATTCAAAATACAAAAAACCGCGTGGCCGTCAATGAGCGGGAAATTGAAATACTGAAGCGAAAAGTAGAAAATGGTGAGGCGGAGATGAGGGTACTTAAAGAGCGAACGGCGGAGCTGGAAAGGATGCAGGCGGAGATGGAGGCGGCTATAAGAATTTTGGCGGGAGCCGTTGAGAAGTTGGATTCCCGCCTCCGTGTCGTTGAGATTGACGTGGATCAGATCAAGGAGTGGAGGAAAGAGTTGACGGAGAGTCTGGGGCCAACAATGACTTTGGTGTCGAAACTATCTGCGTATTTTGCGGTGGCTCGCAGTGATTTGAATGAAGTGGAGCGGGATTGGAAGGAGAAACGGTTGAATTTGAGATTACTGGATGTGTTCATGGCGGGTGGGAATTCCTCACTTGTGGAGGTGTACAGGGGGGCAATTCCGATTGAGTGTCATATTGATGCGAGGGCGGGGCTAGCCTCTTTCTTGTTTAAGAAGGACAATACGGATTTTGGGGTTCATGTACTAAGGGCCAATCCATTCACCCTCTACGAAATGAAGAATGGCTCGGATTTGGGGTACAAATTGGAGTACATTGGTCCGTCACAGGTTAGAAAAATTGATTGTATTGAATAATAATATATAGTTGTTACTATTATCATTACTATAGTATAACAAAGACTACTATTCTACTATTTTGTTGCTGTTTTGCTTCTATAATCCAGTGTGGCTTTGCTGTACAATTTTATGATTTCTTAATGGTAAACCATTTCTATGTTCAGTTTTTATTGTCTACTAGTACCTTGCCCGTGCTGCGCACGGGTATTTTAATTACGGGTCTATTTAAAGTTAAAGCGTGTGAGTGCAATTCCGTCGCCGAAATGTTTAAAGCATGTGAGTGTAATCCCGTCGGCGAAATTCCGTCAATGAGGCTAACGCCTCGCCGCACCACCTAGCGTTTCCACCTTCCTGCCTATTGTAAGGGGAGCCCGCTATGGCGCTATGAAGCTGAGAGGAGACCAAAACTTTGCCATGCACAGACAGACTCTTACAGTCGAATGCCTTTTTATATTGAGTATTAGTTGCTAACGCTTCCATTCTGTTCGTTTTCCAACAGGTGGCGTTTGACGCAGCTTCCGACTGCATTGTGCCGTACTCTGACGGTCCAGCAGATGTCTTGCTTTTCCCAGGTGAAAAAGACTGCCTCATAATGGACGATCGCTCCGTGTACAAATATTGGCGGAAGACCTGTGAGCTCATGTACTATTTGGACGATAACGTGATCCAGGTCAAAGCCCTCGGTGACCTCTACTACATATACTGCTACGGTTTCCAAATCCGGATGTACAAGACCACCCACATCTGTCCCAACTTCGTTTTCCCAGTCAACAATAAGGAAGTGGTGGAAATTTTGAATGGGAAGGCCGTAGCCAAACTCCTGAGGCCGACAACTTTTGAAGTTACCCAGGATTTCCATTCCTCAAAGGCCGTGTACCACTTGATGCCCAAAATCATGGAATTAAACTTTAATGGTTTTCCACTTTCCAATACTTGTCCCACGATTTCAAAAGAGACCGGAAAAATCGTTGAGATAGAAGGGGAAGACAGTAAAGGGATTGGGGCGACCCCTGTGGTGGCTGGATTTGCAATATTGACTATTGTGGTCATCGCAATCGGAGTGGCTCTATTTTTCTATGTGAAGGGGCGTACTGCGCCATCGCCTGGACAAAATAGTCAGCAATCCGCGCCCCTTATGAATCCAAATACGGCCCGCAATGAAAATCAATATGAAATGGTCAAATAAATGTATGGAAACATTTAAATAAACACACATACATAGTTAATCCCCATAAGCATTTTGGAAATTCTCCCACCGTACTCCAATGAATTAATATTACCGCACTGAGCTTAATAAAGGATTGAATTGAATTGAATATCTCTAATGTATCTCGCCATCAAGCATTTGGCGTATGCAATAAACACAAATTGGATTTGAAATTCTTCCAAAAATGTGTTAACAAAGATGTAATCAAAAAAATAAAAAATATTGTGTTCCCCAATTTCGCTTATTGCTACATAATGTGTGTAAATTATTCTGGATTTACTCATAAGCATCCATACACTGACCGGCAGTTCTCTATGGCCACCCTCATGATAAATTGACATTTCCTACGCTAGATGCCGTAAGGCTTATTGCAATCCTAAATTTTTAAACACTTGTTTTTTTGCAAATTTTGTTTGCAAAAAACAGTCCATAAAAAAGAAGCATCTGCCTTTTCCCACAAATGTGCTACTATTACATAATAATGTAATGCACAACACACAGTGTCTACAAAGTGAAGTGCCCACAAATTACTCGCTACACTTAATTTAGCACCTGTCAATTCACAGGGGACGCGGACGCGACGGCGCCGTCCTTGTCAGAGATTAGAATTCGCACTCGCACGGGATTTGCGGTCAATGAAACATCCCTCCACTGGTACTTATCAACCACTTACCTGCGCCGTGATAACTTCCTCGTCCAACCCCCTCATTCCAAAACCGTAGTTGTATTTCGCTGTGTAATTGATGGTAGTTGCCTCAAGCACCACATCCATAATGTATTCCATCTTACGCTTACTACTTGTAAGTTTGACCTTTGCCCTCGGCTCGGCTTCCCTACCCCAAGTCCCACCCATTGTTTGGACTGCTAGCCAAGTGTCGGTGCTCCATGCTCCCAACCGCACAACAATCATAGTTCCAATCCCAGACGTCTGCGCCCCCTTGCGGAAAACCGAGGACATTAAAATCCGGCGGGGACTTTTGAATTGGTGTTCGGATCAGAAAGAGAAAAATCTTGTAATTCCATTGGAAAAGTACTGTGAGCCGTCATACGTTGCAGGGGTCGTCAATTTTGGGTGGTTCCGCTGCCTGGCGACGAGCCAAGAGGTCACCTCAAGCAAATGACCCAGAAGCAGGTCCGGTCAGGTCAGGCGATGACTGGGTGAGTCGGGTGGATTTCAATGCAGCACAAAATCAAATTTCGGATTTGCTGCGCAGACTCTCCGAACTTTCGCGCAAGCAGGATGCCGTCATTGGGCGGGAAACGAATTTGGAGAATTCAATTAGGAACTTGAATGTCAACGTTGCCAATTTGGAGTCAAATATTCGCAACATGCCGAGTTCCTTGGAGAACTTGAGTAACAGCACGCTGGATGTTGTCCTGATCTTGGCGCCCCTTACGGTTTATTTTCAAACGCTGCCATCCAAATTCTTGGATCTAGCTGAGCGCCAAAATTTAAAACTACTCGACATAATGACAGCAGACACGAAAACGCGATCCGAATTCAAATCCGCCACCATTAATTTCTGCCACGTGGACACAAATGGTGGAATCGTTCACTTTGATGTCAACAAAACAGCAATCGCTGAGGAAATTCAAATCCTGGCGGCAAATCCTTTCACCTTGTATCACATGATTCCAAATTCCGCAAATGAAAATCTCGCATTTAAATTGGAGTACAAAGGCCCATCCCACGCCGTTTACAATGTGACGTCACAGTGCGTTGTCCCAACTGCGGACCCTACAAAAAATGCTGTAATTTTGCCGGTAGATGGCGACTGTCCGCGCCAACCACAAAATGCGGCTTCACAATATTGGCGCTTATCCTGCGAGCCGACCTATTTCCGCGGGCATGAATCCATTCAAATTAAACAAGTAGAAGACCAATACTTTGTATACTGTTTCGGCCATGAGATCAACGTCTTCAAGAAAAAACTGCTGTGCCCAAATTACGTATTTTCTTTACATCAAAATGAAACGTTTGAAATACTTGGAGTTGAAAATGTGGCTATTGGCACTGTCCTGGGGACGAAGAGCAGTCCTGACAATTCAGAGGCGATTTCCGCAAAAATAACCAATCACCTGATGCCGGGTCTCCTTAGAATGATGGCTGAGAGCTCTACTTTGGCGGGAGCTTGTTCTGGCGGGAATAGGACCACGCCTACGGGTCCTGCATACCAGAATCTGGATGCCTGGCCGGCGTCCGCATCAGAGACGGAGTCATCGAGTTTGCCCTTAGTAATTGCTGTGGGAGCCCTGATAGTGTCGATTATTTCATTGGGGTTGGCGATTTATGTACTTAGTTAGTAGTAAGAGGGCAGCAGCTTCAAAGAAGGACCAACAACCTTATCAAATGCCTATGCTGAGCTAAATGTGTGTCTGAAATGTTTAATGCTTTGGAAAATAAAGACTTCTTGGACAACCGTGAAGATTTACTAAATTTATTGCATAAATTACTCATAATTTGTATTTACACCATTGCAAATTAGTACTTCATAAACCCAATTGCTTAAAAAATGTGTTTATTTACTCTAATTTCTATTTTGTGGGCATATTTTGGAAAATTGATTAAAAATTAGTTTTGAGGGCACGTGTTACTTTATGTATGATTTAGCTCGCATGAATGAAGAAGATTACGTGCCAATACACGTGCCGGTCGTGTAAGGTCAAAATTAGCAAGTCCGTTGCACCTGGCTCTCTCAAAAACACCCATACCATATCAAAAAGTAAAGGATAGGGCAAAGCCCGACTGATATTGACGAAGAATTATTATTAACTATTTCAAGTGGGCAAAACCTCCATGCCTTGGTGAACTCTAATACCATGAACCCAATTGACGCGACAGCACATGCTAGTTTCCCACGATCAAGAACTTCCTGCAAACCAATACAAACACTTGACTTTTTTTTACACAATCTCTTCAACTATGTAAAATGTAATTTGTCCCGAATCACATCACGGAATAACGCGGTGTTCATACGCCAATTCTTCCAATTCGTACAGCACAGTACATTACCTTAGAAGCTGCTATATTAATGTAAGTAAATACAAATATGAATTTTCTTTTTGAAATCCTTTTTTAAACTCCGTATTTAATATTTAACAACATTTATTTTGGTGATCAGATTCAAACCACAAGATGAAGACTCCACCCCTTTATCCTCAACTTCTGGCCCTCCTCTGCATTTGGGATACAACCGATACCCATGCCACTATGTACGAAACTCTCCCCATCTTGTGGGCAGACACGAAAACAAGTCTCAAGAGCGGGGACTCCGAAATCAAACAAGCCATCAAATTCCAGTCCCCCTGCCACTTATTCAACGACTCGAGCATTGTAGAAGGTACACAAGATTTTTTTATCAAATGGTGTGAATCGGAAGTGGAGACCGCCGTCATCAAATCACTCGAAGACATGTGCCGCCCCGACTTTGCGAAGAGTCGAAAAAAACGATTCCTTCCTCGCGTCGTAAACTACGTTCGTCCATTGGTCAGCTCCATCTTTGGGTTGGGCTACTGGAGCTGGTGGTATCCGCATTCCGCCGTCTACCAACTGTCGAATACGGTAAATCAATTGAGCTATGAAGCGAATTTGCTCAAACAAAGAGTTGAAGCCGGGGAAAAGCGAACAGCTGAGCTTGAGGCCAAGGTCAATGCCCTCGCGGAGGCAGTACAAGCTTTGGATGACCGCATCAAAACAACGGAGGTGGAAATCGACAAAATCAATGAGTGGAAAACCGATCTCGTTCAATCCCTGGGCTCCACTATGACTTTGACCGCAAAATTAACCGCGTATTTTGAATTATGTAAGCTGCACATGAACGAAGTGAAGCGGGACTGGAAGGAGGGGAAATTGAATTTACATCTGTTTGACATTTTCATGATGGGGAGTGACGAGGAGCTGATTGACAAGTTCAAAGGGGCCAAACCCTTAGGGTGTGATATGAACACGAGAGAGGGCGTGGTCACCTTCAGGTTCAAAAAAGAGGATACAGATTTCGGCGTTCATGTTTTGAAAGCGAATCCCTTCACAATGTATAAATTAATCAACGGTTCTAATCTGGGATACAAATTGGAGTATGTGGGCCCCCAGCAAATTGCGTATGATTCAATGGCCAATTGTATTGTGCCGTTCTCAGGGACGGCGACGGAGGTCGTATTATTTCCGGGTCAAAAGGACTGTTTGCCCATGAATGATTTGTCAGTGTACAAATACTGGCGGAAGACCTGCGAGCCCATGTACTATTTGGATGAAACTGCAATTCAATTCAAAACACTGGGTGATTCGTATTACATCTATTGCTTTGGGTTTAAGATCCGGATCTACAAATCCACATATGATTGTCCAAATTATGTTTTTAATATTCATGTGAATGAGACGATTGAGATTTTGAATGGGAAGGCAGTCGCGAAAATGTTGAAACCTGATGATTTGGAACCGTCCACGGATTTCCATTCTAAGAAAATTGTGTATCATCTAATGCCGCAGGTTATGAAATTGAATATAGATACGTTTAATTTGTCAAATTATTGCCCGACCTCGGCTTCCAGTATGAAGCAGATGGAACGACTTACTACATTGGAAACCTCAGCTGGCGGCAATTCGGCGGCGTATATCATTCTTGGTGTATTCTTTGTTGTGTTTGTTGGATTTGGTGGCGGGATAATTTATTATGTTAAAAAGAAGACGGATGAACTAAAAAAGATCCAATATGAGCAGAGACAAAATACAGTACCACTACTTTCAGTAGATTCTAGTAATCAAAACCAGTATGAAATTGTTAAGTAAAATATAAAAATATTAGTTACAAATGCTTTGAGAGAACTTAAGGCTAGCATTAAAATATCTAAGAAAAATTAATGAGTATATTTGAAAACATTCAGCTCAAAATGTTCTCCATTATTGTGTTTGTTGGATTTGGTGGCGGGATTATTTATTTTCATGTTATTTTATTTTCATACTATTCATGTTATTTTCATACTGACTC
This sequence comes from Orthonychiurus folsomi, assembly GCA_036851895.1. Classification (NCBI taxonomy): domain Eukaryota; kingdom Metazoa; phylum Arthropoda; class Collembola; order Poduromorpha; family Onychiuridae; genus Orthonychiurus; species Orthonychiurus folsomi. The sequence continues at coordinate 1,565 of JAAXYW010002747.1, read as the reverse complement.
GATTTAATTCGGCACTGGCGCACATTTTTTCAACACAGTGAAGAACGGAGTCCGTATTTTATCATTGCTGGTGCTAATTTGAAGCTTGAAACCCATCTGCGTAGTTGGACCAAATTGTTTGTAAAGAAATGGATCCGGTCAATTGGTGGGATTCCATACTGCTTGTCAAAGACTTCTAAAAGGATTTACGGAACTGGCTCCTTCATTAGAGAAACTACCAGCTAGCTCAGCAGGAATTGAACACTCATGCTCTGCATTTGGAAGTATGATATCAAAATAGCGAAGTAGACTAGCTGAACTAACTTAAAAAGTACTCTGTTATCACCAACTGTAATAATAAAGAACGCAACGAGCACAATAGCCGTATGGATCGTCTTTTTAATTACAGAGAAACTGCATTTCCATTGATTTGAGATTTTTAATTTAGGTTTTGACGGCTTTCACCTCTTGAAATTGCTTGTCAAGTTTTCGGTTGTGGACTCGCCCTTGTCCCAATACTCACATGTGCTGTAGCATGTGAGTACCATGACATTTAATTGCATTCTGAACCACTCATAAAAGCATTGTACCTAAATATTGTACACTAACCGTATTATAATCGATTCATAAGTTTCATGAGAGGTGGAACTCAAACACACATTCTGTGTAGTGACAACTTAGTAAACAGGCTTAATGGGTTTGCGCCATAACTTTGCGTATCCCTTTCGAAGCATCAATCTTATCTTAATCATCATTACGTTCCGTAGTCCTGCCTAGTCAGTGTAACGGGATAGTCCCATATAAGCCGCTAAATTTTTATTACGAGCCTCAAAGGAATTGATTAGAAGACAGCGTTCCCTCGTCAACTCAGGATATTTTTGCATTAATATCCGTTGGATGAAATGAAAGTTCTTCAAAGCGTGCAAGACATATAGTACTTTGACACAATGCAATCTTTCTGTGTTTCTATTAATTAATTTATTAATTAAAATTAAAAACTAAACGCTCGCTCAAATAACCTAATATTACTGGGCGCGCTTTCTCCGAACCCTTTTAATGAGGAAAAGTTCTATCTTGAGGAAAAGTATACAAATCAAAACTTCAAGTGCTTATGGCTTACAGTGGTAGCCTTTTTTAACCTGCAACGCAGTAGAATGTATCCGCTATAGGACGCATTTTGAAAGATAGGACAAGGTTTGCTATATAGTATAGCTATAGGTATATCCAAGGAAATGTATTACAATTTACATGCAATGCTAATAACATGTAAATTTAGAAAAGACTGCCCATTTTTTCTCTAAGATCCGCAAGTGATGAGGATGAAGTGAGTGACAGGTAATAAATTTACACGTTGGAGGGAGCCCAGCCAGGGACCCTCGCGGTCAGCCAGCCAGCCAACCCGGTCAGCCAGCCACCCAGCCAGCCAGCCAGGCCAGCCAGCCAATCGTTCACTAAGCGTATGCAAAAATAAGCAAATGCAAAGCAACAAGTTTATTAAAATTAATTAGCAAAAGAAAATGTTTTAAATCAATAAATAATGGAGAAGGGAAAAAGAGTTTGTCCGTCGTCCTTGTCCACCCCCCGTC
>JAAXYW010002746.1:0-14023 GCA_036851895.1 Orthonychiurus folsomi | reverse complement strand
CATATTGTAGAATTTCGAGTACTGGCAAACTAGCAGTCAGCTATTAAATTGCAAGCTAAGTTGTAATCCATGAGGTACAGAGAGCAAGGATTCTTTTAAGTTCCCAGGCAAGCACATTACATGACATCATGACTTGGAACTAGGTTTTCATTTGGAATACTAGGACAAAATTTTGAACATTTTATTTTTGGGTCGGGGTGTCATGTCGGTGTGAGAAAAATGTCTACAGTCCACAGCAGCACGCACGCGCGTTGCGGCCAAATTTCTTAAAAACCTTCACGATTGCCGTTGTCAAGGTTAATTTTCGTCTAACCACTTCTGACACTCATTACTCATTCATTCATTACGAATGAGTCATTCGCATTCGTACACGTCAAATGATGTACTTGTTCTTGACAAGGTTATTAGCCGTGCAGTTCCCAGCAAGAACAGAAGGTTAAAAAATTCAGGTCGTAAGCACTTTTAGAACCTTTGAATCTTTTCTAGCTCCCCAACCCCAACTCGTCAGTTTGACTCCCGCACCCGCCGCGCTTTGTTTATAAAAGAAAAATCAACAACTTGAGAAACATCCCCGCCGAGCACTTACGGTTTGCCAGGCAAATATTTTTCAACATTTTGAAAAGACGTCGCTATGAGCAACCCAATGTTAACGCCAACAATGAAATGATTCAAATTATAAACTGCTGATGCGTTCATGAGCACACTTTCATCCAGTAAAAGTTTGATTGTTTATCCATGTTGCTCACATGTTCACATGATTTTTTTGCGTCTCTGGCTCAGGTTCCAAGCCATTTCTCCACCTTTGCGTAACCAAGTCAAAAAGGACCCGTACATTTTACACGGAAGGCTGTATATTACCTGCACTTAATATTAGAACACTTTACTTTTTCAATGCAATTGCAATATATCCCACAATCATGTTTGTGTAGAATAATGTTTTCTAGCAACGGTTTTTCCGATCGGCGTCAACAGATGCATTGATTCCCAACTGTCTGTTCAAAATCGGCACAGTCAGCAGACCACCAACAATAATACGTGTGTTAATTTTAATCATTTCCATCCAGGGAATACCTGGATTGCTAATCACATCAGTATACATAAATTCTGAACATTTGCGTGTATCGTGCAAATGATGTCCGAAGATGCCGGAGCGGAAGAAACTGGTAAGTTGCTTAATATTTTTAATCTGCAACCGATGTTATAAAACTATCTGTCAATACTGGGAGTTTAGTTGGTGGATGTATGTATATGTACAGCTAGTCCCCCGTTTTAATTTATTGTTGGATTTCTCAGTTACCTGTGAAATCCAAACGATAATTTCAATTTATCTATTTTCTCTATTTCCCTAGTGCGCAAAACTTAATATAGTCAATATGTTGCAATAACTTTTGCATTACTCCCATTCATTTTTTATTTTTTCAGCCGGAAATGTAAATATTGTGTCGAGGTTCTTCAGAGGACTATCCGTTCGATACCAGTCACTGTTAGATCATTGGACGCCTCATGTCAAGTCGCGCTGGGCCTTTGCAGTTGGACTAATCCTTTTATTCGTCTTGAGGATCCTATTCGCTCAAGTAAGAACTTTGAATACCATTGAAATCACTGATTGGATGCAAATTCTTTTACTCGGAATACTTCATTGTTCATTGCAATAATCCGACATTGAGTTGTATTATGGCGGAGGCAATGGAATTTAATTCTGCGCTAGACAAGAGACAAGGCAACGCCTAAATTACGCAATGTTTATTATTTTTCTCACCGCGTCGCGTCGTCAACGTTGTTAGAAGTAGACTTAGAACGTTGAGACTTTGCATCCTTCTGAGCCCAAAATTCTTGCAGAAAATTCTAATATCCCAATATCTTTTCAGGGCTGGTATATTGTTACATATGCCTTGGGTATATACCATCTAAACCTTTTCATTGCCTTTTTGACACCAAAGATAGACCCGGCTCTAGATTACGACGGTAAGTTATTCTCTTCTGGATCAACTGAATCCCAGGCAAAATCAAATTAACTTAAATATGATTTCTTCAGATGATGGCCTTGGTCTCCCGACACACTCCACACAAGAATTTCGGCCATTCATTAGACGATTACCAGAATTTAAATTCTGGTTAGGTTTCGTCAAATCAACGCTTATTGGCTTGGTGTGTACACTCTTCGATTGCTTCAATGTTCCAGTCTTTTGGCCCATTCTAGTTATGTACTTTATAACTCTACTATGCATTACGATGAAGAGACAAATCAAACATATGATCAAATACAAGTACATACCCTTCACTCACGGAAAGCCCAAATATCAGCAAGTATCGCCAGTTGGAACATGAAAAATTCTAGCTGTTCAGAGTTTGTCAGGTCAATTACTAAAATCCTTAGTTGCATTGTAAATAAATTAAGCCTAATTTATTCGTGTTTTTGTGATTAGAACTAGAAGTCAAAATAAGTACTTTAAGTATTGGTGCTGCTCTTTATGTAAAAACTATTGCTAAATGCTTTCATTTTAAAATGACCCTAGAATATAGGCCTACAATGTTCACCACGGTGTTCGGATCCCAAAGTGTGATTTCTCAATTTAATTATTAAGCAGGTGATATTGTTGAAATTTACTCCGTTATATTCTTAAAATAATTTCATTATACTGTTTTGGCTTCCTGTTTTGTTGAGAGGAATCTTAGTTAATGCGGCAATATGAAATTCAATAAAAAAATGTTATTTTGATAGTTTACGACTATTGTGCCTTAAGCAGAGCATACATATATTCATTTGAACTTTGAGCTCTACAATCTGCACCAAGGCATCTTTTAATCACACTTCATAAACACCATACGGTCTTCCTAATAATACTTAACCGCGCGCATTACATGCACCCTTAACCATTTGTACATGAATGAGCTAGAGGACAAATTAAATCAGGTCATTAAATTAATTTGAGGACAAATTCTCGATTTGGCTCCACGCAGCAGCAAAATGCCAGTTTTGAGAAGGGTGCTTTAGGACCTCAACTGCTGAGCTCAAGTCTATGAAATCAAATCCAATAAACCATAGCATTATCCATATGCTTATCAAATTCTAAAATCTCCAATTAACTCTATTTTTGCATAATTTATTTGATTTAGCAAAGCCGGGTAGTTGGTAGAGCTTACAATTAGCCGCAACCAAAGTACAGCTGCTGCTGTAACATGCTGCCTCGCTTCGCAGTAAAAAGATGGCAAAACCGGAGGCATACACTACAAAAATATATCCCGGATAGTTATTCACTTACATTTTATGATCTGAGTTTGGATTTTGATTAATTCACTTTCAAACGCAAATTCCAAATAAAATTCGCATTTTATTATCTGCAACCTGTTTACGCAAAAGGGGTGCCATCTGAAGTCGTGTTGAAAGGTGGTTAAGTTCCCAGGCCATGCTGCTACATACAAACTCCCTCCGTCCATTCAAACCGGGTGCCATCCTTGCATATGTACTCCTTACTCCACCGCTGCGGCTCCCTGCAAATTCATCTCTTGTCTGCATCCACCGCACTGCACGGAGTTCCCAAAGTCCATCGAAGGAGTTGTTCCAAAAAGTGACCTCTTAGCTTGGTAAGTATTCCCATTCCTAACTCAAATTGTTGTCGAAATACTCCTTCGGGTGCCCTGCATATTAATTGGTATATGAGTGGGCTGTTTAGACTTAGATTTACTCCTTGGGCCAAAACCGGCCGGACAGATTTAGGATTGCCTGTGCCATGCATGTGGGAAGTGGCATGGCAGTAGTCGTGTAGTTTAATTGATGTTAAAGTGGAAATGTATGAGGAAAATGTAATATTGGAAAATAAATTTGGACACTTCATTTGAATTTCAGAAATAAGGCGTCAAAATGGTGTTGATGGATGCATTGGCCACCGCTCTAAAGAGCATCAACAACGCAGAAAAGCGAGGAAAGCGACAAGTGCTCATCAGGCCCTGTTCGAAAGTAATAGTCAAGTTTTTGACTGTAATGATGAAACATGGTGAGCACATTGTTTAAAATCATTTGCCGTTTTCTAGAATGTTCACTTTTCAATGCCCATTGTAATTTCATATGTATTGCTATTTGCAGGTTACATTGGAGAGTTCGAGATTGTTTGATGACCATCGCAGTGGAAAGATTGTTGTTAATTTGACTGGCAGATTAAACAAATGTGGTGTGATCTCGCCCAGATTCGATATATGCATCGGAGACATTGAGAAATGGACCAACAATCTGCTGCCATCTCGACAGTTCGGGTATGACTTCAGGATTGCTCCTATTTTAGTGAAACTTATTTGAAATCGAGACTAGTTCTAATTCTACTCCTGCCTGATGCAGGTACGTCGTTCTAACAACATCTGGCGGCATTATGGATCATGAGGAAGCGAGAAGAAAACACCTCGGAGGAAAAATTTTGGGCTTCTTCTTTTGAACAATAAGACTATGTTTTTATAGAACCCGAAAAACTAAGATCCATAAATAAACTAATTCTTATACTTGACATTTTGTTCCAAACTCAACTCAGTCGTCTGATAATTTAGGGAATTTTCAAGAGAGTTTTGCTACGATTTTATGTTTTGCTGTGATCGTAGCTTGGCAACCAGATTCTGGAGGCAATTTTATACACACAGCACATTTTCATAACACATCGATTAGTCGTGCTCTGCGAACACAACCGTACAAAATATAAGCCTGACCTACCCCAAGGAAAATTACAAAGTATTTTAAACAATTTATCAAATGGCTTCCAATAAAACCCGCAAACCATTCGGCTCGAAGCCGTCGAAGCTACGCAATGTGGAGGAAGAGCTTCCAACACGGACACCACCACCGCCTACTTCAGCAACAATTAATTTAAAAAAGGAATATATTCGATTCTGCAAATTATACTCCAGTGAACCCCTGGATATTGTTGCCGCACCTCTCGAAAAAGCCAGCTGTGGGCGTGATTCCCTTATTGTGGATCTGAGAGGCAGGGGATTACGTGGAGTCGATTGCATAGCTATTGGCAAAATCCTTGCAATAGATGCTCCAATCACACAATTAATTTTAAGTGATTGCCTGTTACTTCCACAAGGTTTTCAGGTCATTTTCACTGCATTATCATACAAATGAATTTACTAAATTAGCACAACTTGCATTGAAAAACTCTGGCTATTTTTCATTAAAGGCATTAATGGATGGTCTTTCCAAAAACACACGACTTCAGATTTTGGAGCTGCGAGGGAATAATATCCAAACTACCATGGTCTCATCATTAGCTAAGTTCTTGAAGGCTAACTCGCATCTCCAAAAGTAACTTTGTTGCAATATTAGATTTTACTAAAAAAACGGAATGTTTGTCGCTAAATTTACAATCTATTTTCTAAGGCTTATGCTGGAGTGGAACAGCATCGGGACCTGCCGTGAACAATTTAGCACTGTTTGCGAATCTCTCAGGATTAATGAAGGTTTAATTCATCTGGACCTTCGGAATAATCAAATTGGACCAGAATGCGCAACGGATTTGGCTAGCGCACTTTGCAGTAATAAAACTCTGAAAGAGTTGGATCTGCGATGGAATTCTATTGGCTTGGGGGGTGCTAAAGGAATCTGGGAAACGCTAAGAGTTAATTTTACACTCCTGAAAGTACATTTATGCGGGAATTATATCCCGGAAGAAGTTGTTTGCTGCATTGAGGACTGCTTGAAACAAAAGAGTGAACGAGAAGCGATGATGGAGGAATATGCTCAAAGAACAACCCTGCTGACGCGACAACTTCAGAAAACGGAGAAGTTACACCAGTCTGAAATAAATACTATTGTATCCGTGTTTGATGCTGAAGAAGCGGAATTAAAAGAAGCAATCAAGTAAGACTAGGATTGGATACCATTTCAATATTTACTGTGCAATAAAAATTGCTGCTTGCAGATTAAGATAATTATGTATTGTATTACTTTCTCCAGGGAAAGTCACCAGCAGATAATCGATATGGACGAGAGGATGAAGTCAATGGCGCATAAAAATCATACGCTTACTCTCAATGTAAACATTGCAAGCTAACAATCAAATCCAGTACCAATCTAAATTTCTTATTTGTAATTAGATTGAAAAACTCGAAGCGTCACTCGAATGCGCACACGAAAAGGAAGAAACGCTCCGAAAAGCTTTGGATATAAAAGATGAACACAGTGCTCAGATGGAGACTTTGCTCCGAGAAGAAATGGATAAAATAAAAAAAAGTTATGAATCTCGTTTAGCAGTAATCGAGGGAGAGCTGGAAAGCAGTGTAAAAGAAAAGCAAGAACTTGTTGCTCAATTGTCAATAGTAAGGATGCAGGCTGAAGCAAAGTCAAATGAATTAAGTGACTGGGAGGAAAGAGTAGAAGTTATGAAGAAGGAAATGGCAGAATACAGAAAAAGTTGTGAAGGTAAGCGAAATACGCGGTAATAATAAATTTTGTCTTTCATGAAGTAATCGTATGTTAAACTTACAGCAAGAGTAAAAGCAGAGAAAGAAAAATGGAATCAATGGAAAGAGGAAATAGAAAGTGCAGAGAAAAAAGAGATACACGTATTGGAAGAGGAGATAAAGGAAATTCAGAGCAAAATGATGGAACACATTAAAACTATAGAAAAAGGGAAAGCAGACGCGGATGCAGAAGTTCACCGATTGAAAATGTCTTTTGTGACTCAGCAAGCCGCCGGAGAAGAAGAATTGAATAAACTGAGGCTTCGGTTAAAATCCGACCATGCAGTTATTCTTGACAGTTTTACCTCACAAGCAGCGATTCTGAAAGAACAAATAGACAAACATGAAAACGATTCTCAAAAACAGAATGCGTTAATTAAGAAATTAGAAAACGAAAACGCCGCTTTCTCCAGACATAATGAAAGTTTTCGGCAGCAAATGGCGGATTTAGAAAAGGTGTGCTGTTCGCATCAGGAGTTCATGGAATTTTTGTACTTAATAATTTTTAATTGCAGGAACTGAATGACAAGGAGAGCGCTACGCATTCTGCTTTGGCTAGATGTAAAGCCGAACTTAAAGAAAAGACAGAACAGCTGGAAACAGAAGAAGAATCGAACAAAACATTGAGGGCTCAAGTCCACGAGTTTCAGGAACAGGTAAAGTGAAAGTGTAAAACTGTCATTAACTGCCCTGATGATTTTCAATTCCAACAAAATATTGTAGATTGCGACGCTAAGTCTGAGACAAAATAGAGAAATCCAGGAAAAATTCTCCGAAATGGACCACTTAAAAACTCAAGTGGAGAGAAGGGAGGATGAACTGGCGCGACTCAAGTAATTTTATACCCAAAATCCTATCAATGTATGCTATTGACTAAAGTGAACATTTAATTATAAAATTCAGAGAAGAAGATATGCGACGAGCAGCCTTGCTCCACGAGGCTTTTTTGGCATACATGCGTTCGACATCTGCGGCAACAGGAATTCCATTGCCACCTTCGTACTACTCTGGAAATATTGAGTACAATTTAAATAACATTTCAGCAAAAAGTGGAACTGGGGATGCTCCTGCTCAAATGGACAAATAATTTCTCGCAGTCATCGACATTGCATCACTGTATAACAAATGATCACAAATCCACATTTGCTAATGGTTCAATAAATCCATTCGAATCCTTTTTATTATTATTTTTTTGCAAATTTGGCATATTTGAGCCATTTTTCTTTTACATGTTATGGTTTTAAAGATGTTCAAGAACGGCGACTAGCCAGCTTGTAATTAAAAAATATACGATATTATTGTTGGCATCGAGCTTTGTAAATGTAATATAGTTTAGCAAGTCTAATTTAGTAAAAGTCTGAACTAAACAGAAGAGTTAACAGCGCAATGTTCCATGGTCGTTCGACCGTTATTACTCAAGTCAACTACTACTACTACTAATATAAAAGTCATCTGAGTCATATCCACTTGGAACAGGATCAACGAGAGTTAATGACTTATAAAAAGATTTAGGAGGATTTCTTATCATTGCGCGAAATTGACAATAAAATAGCAATTATGCAAATACGGAATCAATGCAATGTAAATCAAGGATCGTAAAAAATGTACATGGGTGGCAAAAAATGCACCAGAGCCACAGCTACCAAATCCATATTTCATGGAGCTCGACAAAAAAACAACACGAAGCATATCGTGTGATGTTAAGAGCATCAATCTAATATGGCACACTAGGCACACTTTAGCCAACTAACTGCTGCTAGCTGATTGACAGATTAACTCCAAAGACAACTAATCCTTGTCCAGTTTAAAATTTTCGCAACAATTTAGTGTGTGTGTTAAAATACTGTTTTAAACATCCAGGCATTCAAACGCCACGAATTATGCTGGTTTACCGATAAATCCATCAAATTGATTTGAAATATTATCAACCCAATTTGATGTCAGTGATTTCAAACTTCAAAGTCAATCAACTTTTACGGTCAAACTGTCTCAATAGTGCCTTTCTTTTTCTTTAGCCCCTGACTAATATTACTAGGACTTGAGTTATACAGAGCAGAAGACGGTGATCCTATAGTCATAAACGAAGTTTCTGATTGCGGAGTTGTTACAGGTGGGTCCGCACTGCTCCCATGATTATTTATTATGTCCGGCTGAACACCAGTTTTTGCACTCTCACTAGAATTAATTGCTAAACTCAGGCCTACAGAATGGTTTGTTTGAGCCGAACCGGAAGGTGACTGTTGTAAGGTTCCACTACTGCTTCGCGAAGCGAGATGCCCTCTTCCAGAACGTATATTCCCAAGTGGAATTTCTTCTTCCTGGATTCTCATTACGGTGGGAGAACCCTCTCTGGATTTACGCCTCGATTTCTCTTTAATTAAAAAAAAACTAATTAGTAAGAATTAGGATAGGATGGAAGCGGTGATCAAACAAAACAAATCTTCCGCCAAAACGTGTATATTTAATGTTGCTATTCGTCTGAGGATTTACAATAATAAAAACTCACGTTCGGTAAGAGCATTAGAAGAAGGTTGCTTCGTCACAACGGGTATCGCTAACCCTGGTAAAGATTTGGTGGTATGATTAAATAATGGACGGTCGGAACGTGTCAGCGGTCTTCCTATTTAATTCATTTTGACGTTGGACAATTTCCCAATTTTCACAAGACATGAGAACATTCATGAAAAGAAAAGGTAGTTACGGTTTGGCTTTCTGTGAGCTTGCGGCGGAGACGGACTTGTCCCAGTTAAGTCTAACATCTTGGCAATCAAATGGAGTTTGCGTTGCCGAGCTTTCTGTCTGCCTTTGACGAGCCTTGATAAAGTAAAAACCATTACACAAACGTAAAATAATTGGCTGGAAAATTAAAATCCATTGCTTGTTTACCTCTGTTTTGCCGCCATGCAACGGATATGATCATCAAATAAAAATTTTGCGGACAAAAGGGGAGTTTTGGATTGTGATCCCCTTTGGCTAGTAGGGGAACTTTTCACAGTAATATGCAAGCACCTTGAGTCATCTTTATCACCAAGTACTTCGATGTCCTGCCAATAAACACAATATTAAAACCATAGCTCACAATTTCACTTAAACACCACCTCAAATAAATATTCTAGTAATGCAAACCTGCAGGAAACCTACGAATTTGGCAATTCCCCATCCTACTTGTTTGAGACTTGGTTCTACTAATATTAACTGAAATATATCAATGACCAGAAAAGGCCGCGTTTTGACATTCTCCCGGTTTATCACAGTACACGCAAGCATATCACTGTTGGCTATAATTCAACGCAAATAAAAAACATACATTATTAAACTATAATGGATCACATCAACTGAGAACTACTTACTTAGATCAAGATTATCCTCAATATGGACACAAGTCTGAGTATTTGTCAGCGGCAAATAAGTTTCAGCTTCATTTCTTAGCTTCAGTGACAGTTTTCTGAGCAAAAAGTAAACCCGCATTGCCCGTCGACTCCTCTCACCTTCACCACAAGGTAATCGTTTATCAAATCCTATTCCTGTAAACGGTGAGCCGGCCGGTGGAAGCAAAAGATTTGAATCCATCATTAGATGTTCAATACTCATGGCTTTTGCAGCTGACATTTCCAAATATTCATCTTCGAATATCTCCAAGAACATTTCATCACTTTTGAAGTAATTCTGCAGTACAAGAATGTTCTCCTCACGAGCTCCTTCTATAGCCGCCAAATGAGGATCGGCTAAGCAACTTGTTCCATCTCCGTTCATGACTGTTTTCAGGAGTAGGGAAATGACCAGCTGCAAAGTTACAACGCGCACTTTGCTTTCTGTACAAAATAAAAACGTCACAGTTGGCCTTGTAATTCATATTTCTGAGGAGCAACTAATAAAAGAACTTGTGCTCACCATATTTTACGGTGTACCCTACAATGGCGATAAGTTTATCCACCAAAAGTTGATTATATTTTTCTTGTTTAATCTCAGTCTCGTCCGAGGAGCTTGCACATTGTATACTATCAGCATGAAAGAAATCCCTCAAGAGCTCTGCGTCAATCCCTGTGGAGTATCAATTCAACAATTAATTTAACACAAAACACGTATATTGGTTATTGCAATTATCGTCAAGCCTCGTAGCATAGAAAGTCAAGCCTACCGTCTACGTGAGCACCGAAGCCCAATGTGCATATGGTGAAGTGCATGAGTTTGCAAGAAATTCCAAATAAAAATGTATTAGAAAAACGCATACAGTTCGAATCTTCGAATCACACAAAGAACGTAAATGTGGACATTCGACTAATGAGTATTACAATACAACAGAAAATATCAGGCATAAAAATATTCAGACAAAAAGAAAAGCCTGGTTGAACGTCTGATGTGGACAGATTATATCCAGGTACAATAAAAGATTCACAGTTTAAATAAACGGTCCCTCCCAACTGTCCAATCAGAAAGTATGTAAATAAGAAAGGTTTTTAACCTGAATTATCAAATAGCGAGTGCAGAAGTCCCAAAGAAAATAGAGCTGCATAGTCGTTTTCTAACAAATCCAAAGATTCTAAAACACTGGATAGAAACGGGCGCTGATTCAGGTCCAAAACGAAAGGATCATCAGTCAGAAACGCTTCAATGCCTTTTGGAGACTCATTTGCATTAGGGCCGCAAACAGATTCGGCAATACTTTCAGTCTCATTTTCCTTCGGGGTAGAGGCAGGGCTTGGAATTGATCCCGACCTAATGGAGGAGGTCTCAGTTGTTTCGGCCAGTGGAAGTGATGGAGAGAATGCCTCAGGTTGAAAGTCAAATATCTTCTCATTTCCATTTAGAATTATCCTGTCAAGAGTATTTGAAATAATTTAGTGCTTAATTTTTGACTTGGTGGCATTTAAACCAGGCTATAAAAATATACCTGGCTAGGACTCTGACTAGAGGCTCATGAGTCATTATAAGAAAAACCTGTGAGAGGAGAAAGAGGGCTAGAATTCGGCTAACTCGCGGGGTAGTTGGTGTTGGTGCTTTTCCCTGCAATGCAAATTAAATTTGTATAAATTTGCCTAAACGCCTTGGTACTCAGATTCAAAAGTCATTTACCGTGCTAGCACGTCTATCCAGCGAAGTGATGTAGAGAGGAACAAATAGTCGATGCAGTAAATGTTCAGTTAAAACTTGATTTAAGTCGTCAATCCTTAGACACAAAATGTCATTCAAGTAGTGCAGATGGTCCAAATGCTCGGCTCCGAGGTCAGCCAGACGAGGCCGCGCTTCATGCCTGAGTGATTTCCACACAAATTATTATAGACGAATTGAATTTAAAAAATAAGTGTTTAAAACTTACTCCGTGTTTTCAAGAATACATGTATTTAACTCCAAAACATGATTCCCAATAAACCAAACTAAATTGGAAAAATAAGGGGCAGCCGTTCTATCACGTATAAACTTCAACATCGATTTGTCTCGCACCCTGTAGACGTTAAGTGTAAGAGTCCGCACGGCAATTCGAACCATACTCTCGCTATTATTAAAAAACTTGATAGCTTCCGTATACAACGGGAAGTCATGAGTGTGCTAAATGAAAATAAAAACTTGTTTTTAGAAATGAGAAAATATACAATAAATATACCTATTTCATTTGTGGGTCAATAAACGCCCATATTTACTTACCTCGTTATAAAAAAAGTGTATAGTATTGGGAGTTTAATTTCAAGGACAATGTTTTCAAAAATGATATGTAGTAGGCCATTACTTCTTCGTCAGAGAAATCAAACTTGTGAACAATTATGGAATTCACATGATTGTTGGACAGAAGATAGTCTGTTCGAGAACAGTAAATTGTTAATTTCATCATTCATGATTTCAAACAGATTTTCAAAACTTACAAAGTGAAGTTTCATTTCGAATGTTTTCGAAAAGAATATTCAGAGTTTGAAGCAATTGCACACAAACATAGCTACCACATTTCTGTTTCATAATCTTCAGGAAGAAACTTAACATATTCTTCTCCAAGAAGAAACTGAAAATAAACGTTAAAATCACATTATTATGTATTCCGCTCACATCGACATCACAACTTCACAACTGGTACTTTGCACAATTTTAAATAGCAAAAATCTTTTTCTCCATGTACTTACTCGAAAACAGTTGAATCATTTTGGTCACCCCATATCAAAATCTCTGCTATGGACCGCAGAGTTTCAACAAGTAGACTTCGGTTTGTTTCACTCACTGTTTGGTTCTTGGACAGAACGTTGTACAAGTACCTAGCAAGAACAGCGCAATAATAATGCAATTCAGCTTAAGATAAATAGTAGTTCGCCAAAATATAACTTAGTAGTGTAGAATTTCAAAATTTACTTCAGATGTTCCAGGGAATGTGGATTTTTTGGTTTCCACAGACCTACACCAAACCAGCTTCTGCTTCTGAACATTTCCTACGCCTTTCTTCTGAAAAAAAAATCAAAACAAGCTTCATTCATACACTCATGTCAAAAATAACTTTTGTGTGTAGCATACTTCTTTTACGGACAACAGATTTTGCAATAACCTAAATCGATGAACACGACCAATAGCACTCCGATTTCGGTGCAGGACCAGTCGTTAAAATTAACGCACACATTGTCCGGTATACGAATGGAAACCGTAAGGGAAAGCCTTCATGTCATTGTAAACCAGTAACAATTTCTTGAGATTCCAATTAAATAAACATTCAGGTTTGCACAGCACAATTATTATATTGCATGTTCTTAACTTTTGACACTTGAATTCCACCCGCCTACTTCGAACTCTCACTGCCAGCTGAGCTGATCCTAATGCAATGCATGCACATGTGGGTACTACGACTACGAATGAATTTTCACTTCACAAATTAAATTCTTTTGCCGGTGAGTGAGGCTGCTTGTTTGTGTTGCTTTACGGTGGACAATAATTGAAATTACTTAAGAAGAATTATAACGGAGACGTATAACATTATTGCTTGAATCAGCAACAAACCCTCAATGGATCAAACGGAATCCACACAATCGACAAACTCTGAAGAACCTCTACCTTCGTCACCCGTACCACTAAGGTCGACAAATTCTGATTCAAGTAAGAATAACTTCAACAACTTCAAATGAAACATGCCTAGCATAAACGTCATAAGCTGTCCGGAAATCCGATAGCTGTCCAAAACATGTTTAATCAGTAACTAGATTGAAACTGCAATATCTGGCTACGCACCAAATGGGTATATTTGCGTGAAGTGGAAGCCATATCTGAATTTAAAGGGTTTTCTATATTTTACAGAAAAATGGACTTTATGGGCAGCCGCGAGCTACGCATTTGTTATGCTCGTAATTGGACTTCCTCTGTGGCTGAAAACGACGAGTGTTGTAAGGGTCCCACTCCCTTACGACGAAATGTTAACACTCAACGATATGTTAGCAGAACGTCTGCGAATCACAATAACAATTCATCTAAAGGGATTCACTGTCAGTGCGGAGGAACTGACAACGATAAACAACAATTTCCAATCGAAAGGTTCCAAATATGCGAATTTGAACAAATTTTCAGGAACGGCACTAATATTGTATTATTTCATGATGTATTGTCATTTCTT
>JAAXYW010002745.1:0-14023 GCA_036851895.1 Orthonychiurus folsomi | reverse complement strand
ATTACCCAGTATCACCTCACAATAATCGCAGCAGTCTTACGACTTGAATACAATTTTCCGGACAGAAAAGGAATTCAAAATATAGCGCCAGCTGTGCTGGTCCAATCCACATGCTAGTAAGCAAAGCTGGGCTTCGTCTCACGTGCCCCTAATTCTGCTCTGATTTGTTATAGTTGACTCGTTCTGTGGTTTTCTCCTTCTCTTCCACTACATTATTTATTTACTTTACTTTTACTTACAATAATTAGAGTCAGAGGCACTGGAAGATTAACTTTTGGGATTCCTTTAATTTTAGTTCAGAAATATTTGTTTTGGGTTGTTCTGTAGCAGTCTCTGTTTTTCTCAAGTTCATGTTATATCATGGTGTTTGGCGCATTATTGTGGCAATAATGCTTAAATGCTTTGATGGGTAGCAGAGAGTAGAAAATTGATCGGTTCGGTTTACTTCTGATTGTACCTATGACCTATTGTACCTGTATCTATGATTTTATTTTTATTTCAGGCCCAAACTACACCGGTCAGCGAAACGTTAACAAGTGAGACAACAGTTGAAGTCGTTCGCGTAACTGCACTTCCTGATATAGTCATACAGGGCCTGGATCGTACGAAGACCAATTTCTTAACAGATCCAAATGGATGAGGTTGTGTCTTTAGTAGCATTTAAATTTTTTTTGGCTGATAATGAACTCGGCTACCACATTTTTTTGGTATTATTTAAAACTTGGTGTTTTGATGCTTTTTTGAATGTGTATTTATCTGATACAAGGTGATGAATTCAGAGAAGATGTTCGTTTCTTGAATAAAGTTTTTGTAGGAATGCTGGCCTTATTTATGCTAACATTTTTAAATTATTACAAGCACTGATGGAAATCTTATTTGCCTTAAGGAGCCTTGTTTATTTGGATTTTTGCAGTGTTTGGTTAGGGTAAAACTTTCAAACTTACACAAACTTTAAACTAATGAATGTGATCTTGGAATGCGCTTCAAAAATACTACAAAAAGGATTAGAGTCTTGCATATAGTTACTATGATAACTAAAATAAACCAGCTCTGAGCATACAAAAAAAATTTCAGTTCACAAGATCACAAGGCCACCCACCAAGTTTGCCTTTCATTCATAGTTTAACTTTTGGCTTGGCTGATTATTATGCTGTGGTTTGTATATGCAAAATTTAAGGTTTGTGCATCGTTCAAATTAACAAAATTTAATGACGTATATTCCTAAATGCACTTTTATCTCAATTAGCATTCAGGTTTACGTTCGCAGAATTGATTCCGGTGCCAAAAGTAAACCGAACATGTGATATAAATATGAACTCCACTACCATGCTTTACTGGGAATCTCGCATATACGTCACTCGATTGCATTTATTTGCGCCGTAACCCTTGGCTACCACGTCGGTTGTAAAGTTTTTAATTAATGCCAACTTGCCAGCTTTGACTTGTGGTGATATCGGTTAATTACACCTAGATGATCCGGCACCACAGGAATATAGTAAAATGGAGAACCGTTCAACAAGTTGTGACATTTACGAACACTGGAGAAAAGGAAGCAAAGGTTTTCTAGTACCGGGTTATTCAGGCATACCACAGAATTTAATTCTGAACGTTATAGGTTGCGTGGTAAGTATTGGTGGTGGGTGTCGTCGGATATACTTCAACATTCACGTAATCCGTCCTTTCTTAGATGTGAATAATAGAGTGCGACATTTTACAAATTACAGATCATGGTTGTAATATTTTCAATTATGAGGAAGAAGGCTTGGAATTATGGTAGGATTGCTTTGGTCCAGAGGAACGAAGTTCGGTAAACTCTTCGCATTTTGAGGAAATAAGGGTTTAAGAATGAATGCTAATTGTATATGGAAAATTGCAATCAAACGATTTTCTTTAAGATGGACAGATATGTTTTACGGAGCTACGGCGGACCCACAAATTGCACAGGCAAACCAATCTTTAGTGAGAGAGGGTTCCTTTCAGCAAGGATTGCATTTGCAGCCAAACGAAAATCCAATTGCTGACCGTGGAATCTTCAACTGGATTTCGACAACCATCAATTTAACGTAATTAATCCTTTGAAGTTCTGTGTAACTACCTGCTATTATTTCAACATCTATCATCTAATGTTAAATATTTCTTAGAGAACAGCAATTTTTAGCAAAATGTGGTCCTGATGCTGTCCAGTACTTATCTTATGAAAGGCATCTTATTTTTCTGGTGTTCCTCTTGACATCTACTTCCCTTCTCATAGAATTGCCAATCAATTTCCAGGGAACTGCTGAAAGAAAGCCAGGATCTCCGACTGAATCCGATTTCTCAGAATTTAAGCAATCGACGATAGTTAATTTGGGTCATCAGTAAGACTGCTTAGTGTTTTTCTTTTTTGGGGTATGAGTTAGTAATACTCTTTGTTCCACTAATAGAGCGTCACTTCTTTGGGTGCATATACTCATCTCAATCGTTTATCTCTTCTTGACCGTTATTGTTATGCGCCACTTTTCAAGGCCTCTCAAGCTCATTGAAGATGAGGCAGCCTTATGTCACACAGTTACAATTACCGGCATTGCCAAGAAATCATGTCAAGAGGAAAAATTACGACAGCATTTTGAGTAATTNAAGATGAGGCAGCCTTATGTCACACAGTTACAATTACCGGCATTGCCAAGAAATCATGTCAAGAGGAAAAATTACGACAGCATTTTGAGTAATTACTTCCGTAACAAATTGTATGGCGGTTTTCCTATTTCGAATCCAACTTTTGTGTTTTGCATTTTAAGGGATTTGTATCCGGGCATCATCATTGACGAAATTAGTTTTGCCTATGACATATCTAGACTGCAATCAAATGAACTGAACAAGTAAGCTTGTCCTTGAATAAAGTAAGACTGGCGCGGCGGACGCGTACGTAATTGTTAACATAAATCTTTTCAGGGAGTCTGCCATAAGCGCCCGAAAATATTGGGAAAAGTACATGCGCTCCCACGGCAAGCGACCAAAAATGAGACCTTTCACATGTGGGAATATTTGCTGCTGCTGGTGCTTGTGTGGGGTTAAATCAGTATGACAATTTAATATGACTTACTGAAGGTATTCCCAGTTCTTTCTTTAGCGTCCATGTTTTAGGTTGATGCAATCGACTATTATTACGACCAAGAGAGCAAATACAGAAGGGAAGTTGAAAAGGAACGAAAAAGATCGCTAACGAGGCCATTAGGGATTGCCTTTATTACTTTTCAAACCATTAAGATGGCCGAGAAAATTATTTACGATCATAGACTCACCACCAGGTACTTGACTCAGGTACCGGTGTCAAGGTACAGTCGGAAATTGAAAACATATAAATGGGTCGTTCGAATGGCTCCGCCACCAGAAGACATTTACTGGTATTATATAAAAATGAAAGATAGTCTAGACTAAAATAATAATCATAAATTATGACATTGCAGGGAGAACTTAGCTCTGGGGTTTAAGGTCAGTGCGAGTTTCCCTACCCTACTTCGATGGAATGTATGTTAATTACCTACTAGTTTTTATTTTCACAGGCATTTTACTTCAAGGCATTGCTCGTAAATGCAACTTTGCTTGTAGTGATTACTTTTTATACAACACCCGTGGTTTTGCTAGCAGCACTAAATACGTACCTTGAAATAAACAATGCAAACCAAGAGTCAAGCGGGGCACCTGCCAATTTGGTAATTGAGTAAATGAGTTATATTTTAAAGGGTTGAATTTGTGACGCGTGTTTACCATTTAAGGGAGGATTGTTGAGTGATACCATTCCAACAATTCTTCTGTGGGTGTCCGCTGTGACATTGCCAAGTATCGTTTCTCTGTCAGACCGAATTATTGGTTTTTGGACGAAAACGGCTGAGAATCGGTCTCGAATGATCAAAACCTTTACGTTTCTCTTGTTTATGGTGGTCATCCTTCCATCTTTAGGGCTTACAAGGTTTGTAAAAAATATATTACATTCTTTTAATATTGTTGAGTAACAGGGACAACTTTGACGCTTGCAGTTTGAGTGCTGCAATCGGGAAAAAAGAGTTGAACTGGAATTGTATTTTTCACGCATCCAATGCAAGCTTCTTTGTTAACTATGTAGTTACATCAACTTTTCTTGGCACAGCGTCGGAACTTATGCGACTACCAGACCTAATAGTATATGCATTTCGTCTATGTTTCGCCAAATCATCGGGAGAATCCACTGCAATTCGGGATTCGTCATTGTGGGAGTTTCAGCTAGGATCACAGTACGCGTGGCTGGTTCTAATATTTGCAATTACCGTAATTTTTAGTTCCATCTGCCCTGTCATTACACCTGTTGGTAAGCTAAACGATTGTTTTTTTGTATGAACGCAAACTTATTTTGCTATTTGCAGGCTTGTTGTACTTGGTTCTCAAGTATTTTGTAGACCGCTACAATATATATTTTGCGTATGCACCTTGCAAAGTTAACAAAGACGTTCACGGAACAGCCATTAACTTCGTCATAGTTGTCATGTTTCTACTTCAAATTATTTTGCTTGTGTATACAAATAGTGGATTCGACGAACGGGATGCAAACAAACCACTCCAACTGATCTCGATCTTTGGATTCATTATCGCTGCAGCAATTTTTATATGCCAGGTGTTTTTTAATATGTGTGCAAACTTTAGTTCTGTTCTCGATGAGGTAATTATCAGTCTTAAAATTTCCTGTAATCAACTTCCTTTACTTCTTAAGCTTGATTAAACAGACACCGGACAATGAGAGCACAGACTCCTCCGAAGGAACATCATCATCGGAGCATGAATTCTCCGTTATTGAACCTCCCCCTTCGAATATTGTAGAGTCGGAATCCCATATCTCAGAGGCACTGGCGCCGGTGCATATACAAGTCGAAGAAGACCTGAGCGCTGATTCCATCCCGCCAGGGTTCCCTGGAGTTGAATTTAGTCATATACGACGAAACAAGATGAGGGATCGAACAGTGGGAAAATATTATCCAGCTATTCTTAGGAAGGATCATGGAAAGGAAAGAAAATCTGTCTCTTCAGATCAACCTGCAACGGAGCATGCAGACCTGACTAAGGTATACGACTGTGAATGTTGAAATTTATACGGTTGAACTTCTGGTAAACTAAGAGTTTTTATCTCTGTCGGAATTGCTCAATATTTCAGGTCGAAGAAGTCACAGAGGTCAGCAACAATTCTACAACCGCAAATCAAGGAACTGTTCCACTTCCAAATGTTCCAACTATTCGAGTAACAACATTCTCCGACCAAAATACTCGGGGGCGTAGTGGCCAGGCTGATGTAACGAAGCAGAGCAAAAATGGCTAAGAGTTGGCCATAAAGCCATTATCTGCGTGCATTTTTTTAATTAAGGAAATAAAATTCCAGTCGGTGGTTGGCAATTTTAAATATTGGCTCAAAATTTGATATATGATTCAAATGATAGCATAAGCAAAGACGACGGTTTCTGAAATAGATTATTCTCTCCATTTTATATAACAATTATTGTTAGGATTTGGAGTTGATGATGTGTAAAAAAAATAGCAGTAACGTACCTAGTTTACAAATAAAGTCGATCATCACTTACTGTGAATCTCACCAAACAGTAATCAACTATTGTAAGATTCTCTTAACGTCCTTAAGTCGCTGACGCATTCAATATAGTCAACTTCTTCCACGGTGGTTTGTCCCCAGTTGAAATTTCGTTTCATTTTCTCAATCTCAGCTTCATTAACTAATTTCTCCAGCATATCCCCGACCTGAGGACTGTTGTGACCACTAGCCATTGCTGAGAAGAACCAAGAATCTGTTAGATGTAAAGAAAACTTAATACTTACAGTAACAATTCCAAAGTGTATGCTAAAACCTGCTAGTCGGAATCTCGGAATACTAAAAAGTATAACTACGATAGCTCAAGTTATAAATCTACCGTTCATTTCAAAGCGGGACTTCCGCTGAGTTTGAAGATATCCTTGGTTAATAAGGTGTGTAGGGAATGGTTCTGTTAAGTGAAAAGGAGAATCCCAGGTTCGAACAACATTCACAGAATGATCGTAGGTTTCATTAGCAAACATTTCCAAACACTTCTGAGCATTGTGGATATATCTCAATTCTTGCTTTGGGTGATCTCGTTCAGCAATTCTGCAAGCATTTATACACGAACTACACTTTAGGTGAGTTCTCGACTGCAAAAAATTTATATTTATTTGGCAAACCTGAAAACCCTTTCATCTGGTACGCCTCGCAAAGCAAAATAATTTCCAATTGATTTGACTGGGTCAACGTTTGCAATGCCAGGAGTCATGCTGTGAAGCGTATTGAGTCCATTGCCCGACAATGTGTCAAATAGGCTTTCCTCTTGGGTCTGCTGGCCATGCGGGTTAATCAATGGAAATGGAAATGCGGAACCAAACATAGTCATTTTGTGACCAAAGCCGCTCAAAAGGCCAAGTGCTTCGTTGAGCATTAATGTTGGTGAGCGAAGTCTATAAGGACTTGTTAAAGTGTCCAAAAAGGCAGCCACTACAGCACTAGACTCATACGTTGAGTCTGCCTGTGAAACAAAATAGATAAATCCATTTTAAATTATTCATAGCACATTCAAATTATCTGATTTCAATCTCTAACATGAAAACTGCTCAAACCTTATAGTTTAACAAAGGAAGCTCCCGGGCCTTAGGACGCGGTTTACAGATATCATCACATAATCCAATGCTTGAAAATACTGATGAATGGTTATTAAAGGTGCTCCAAGATAACGCAGTATTGAAAATTCTTAATTTGAAATTAACTGCGCTTTCCTTTGTCCAAGACGGAGATGAAGCTGGACTCAAGCCTAGAGTCAGACAACTTTTCTTTTTATACTCGTCAGAGATAAATTCCAAAATTCCACTAGAAAGTCCTCCAAATCCATCATTCTGATCGACAAGCAATTGATACCCCTGGAAATACAATTATAATTTATAATATATTATGTAATCTACTAATCCTTCAACATTTAATTTTAATTCGAGTTTGCTTGGCTTAAACAATTACCTCAAAGTTATCACATTCTTCTACATAACGCTGAATTCCACCCTCAATGGATTGTTCCAGACTTTTGCAAATGTTGGCTCCTTGGTCATAGTTAAAAACATTTCCTGTTGATGAATTGTGTGAAAAATTTGGAATAGAAAATACAACATCAGACGTGGTATTCAACTTCCAGTTCGCAAATTCTAGCCATCCTTCAGGTTTACGTTTTCTGTCCACTTTTCCATCAGAGGCAGACGGCTTTCGTTCTGCTTGAGGGTTAGGTAATCGCGATTGGCCAGATTTGTCTTTCACATCAGTTCTATGACTGCTAGCTGATTCCGTTGTAATTCGCTCTACCGATCCATCCCAAAGCAGATCATCATCGTCAGTCTTCCCCTCGTCAGCATTAGCCGTGGGGATATTAAATGTAAGGAAGGAAAGATTGTTGATGGAGTTACTTAAATCAAATATTAAAACTCTCGGTGTCCAAACTATGGTTCTTTGTGGTGACAATCCCTGCCGCCAAAGGACATTAGGATTTATATCTGGCGTTTCTTTCACTTGTTGTTGCTGTGAAGAAATATTCCAAGAAATTTAAGTCGTCATTTTCTTCTTATAATCGCAATTTACATAATTACGCGAAAACTAGTAGTACCTGGAGATTGAACCAATGAGTTCCGACATAATTTGAGTAATTTCCTATCTGAAGCGTGATTATTTCCCGGCACCCATTGTCATTTGACATTTCGTCTGATATTAGATCGTCTTGATATTACCTGGATAATGGGGCTCCCCGGTTCGGAACTCTGTATAAAATTAAAACCAAACAACATTAATTACGATTGCAAACAATTGTATGAAACTGTACTGAAATGTCAAGTTGATAGTATGGTGGTTACTCGATTATACATTGACACTATTCTTGTTGTCATAATTTATTACAGAACAAGTTGGAATTAACCAAGGTCAACCGGGTAGTAATGATTAGTAGGTATGGTATGAAACTATGAAACGAGCTAACTCACATAATATATCCAAATCGGCTTCCCAGTTCAAGTCCACCAGTACGAAGAAAATCAAAGAAGAAATTCGAAGACACTGAAGTAATAAATGGTTAGGCTGTCCTATGAGCACCAAACATTTTTAACTCTGCACATATTATTACACAGTAAACTAGTCACTAGTCTTGTTCACAAAATAATCGTTTTACTGCTCTCTCGTCTCTCGAAACAAAATCAGCATGTGAGGTTTAAATTTCGCGCTTAACGAAGAGCAACCATCAAAAACTTTATGAAAGTTGGCTGCGGGAAAGGTGGAATCATGGAGACGACAGGGAATTGGATTTTTTGGATCCCGGACGACCTGGGGCCTGTTTCACCAGCGCTTTGCACTTTGCATTTTCCCGCATTTTGCAAATTTTGACTTGCAAAGTGTTTCACCGTGCATGAACTTGCAAAGTCACGTGCTCGAATTTGCAAAGTGCGCCGAAATTGCAAAGTCACTTGCAAAGCGTGGTGAAACGCAACCACTTTGCACTTTGCACTTTGCAGTACAAGCAAAGTGCAAAGCTGCAAAGTGCTAAATATTTACGGTGAAACGGGCCCCTGGACGTTCAAATCTGCTGAAGAAAATAATTTGGGTTTTGCTTTGACAAAATATTAAATCCACTAGCTGTGCGTGTGGGCTGTTCTACTGCCGCATCTGCCATCTCTGAACTGTTGCGTTGCTTGTGGCTTGTTCCGTCTTCGAAACGTTCTTACTTTGTTTGATGTTGTTGTGAGCAGTGGGTTTTTAAATGTGTTAAAATGTCATTTGAATCAAATTTAAATCCACATTCTCAAGTAACTGAAATAATTCCTGCTGGAGTTAGTGTGGAATGGGTGGATCATGTACAATTCCGTGAGTCAATACAATATTTAATTTAAATTAATTGTGACTTTCAATAGCTGATGGTTTAGAATCATTAGGAGGATTTACTATTTGACTGCCGTGTTATGAACGATAATTGAAGCTAAATATTTGAACATAGCTTTTGTATTACTTGATGTAACAACTTGCTAACAACGCTTATGGCCGGTTGCACCAACACGGTTTAACTAAACCGGGCATATTATGGTTCCATATTTGAATTGGAATATCTCGAAAACTAAATCGCAGCAAAAAACTAAAACCTGCTGTTGGAATGTACTCCTCAGCACGGTAATCCTCGGTTAACTTTAACTGCCCGATTTTCAGCAGTTAACTTAAACCGAGTTTAGCTAATCCGAGATTAGCGCTAACTGACGTTGGTTGGTGCAACCGGCCATTAATGTGTCAAAAACTAAAATTAGTGTTATATCTAAGCTCATTACTATCATATACTTGGTTTTATAAGAGTTGCTAAACTACAATTAAGGCTATAAGCTTGCCACAGAGCTTCGAGCAATTGATCCTTTTTGGATTTTTGTTTTAGACTATACTATCTATTTAGTATAAAGAAGATTTCTTTATACTAAATGTCTTTCTATCTTATATCTCTTTCTTATATTACAAATAATCACTTTCTTAAGCAAGTTAAGCGTTTGGTCATATAAGCATTGCTTTCATAAAATTTTCAGCTAACCAATCGCATTCCCAGTCCCACTCCCAGGACATCCAGCAAGAAGAAACGATGGGTGCTGACAGCAGTGACAGCAGGGAAGATAAAGAAGTAGACGACGATGGTGAAGAAACTGTAGCGCCACCATCACCTGTAGTATCCACATATTTAGAGTATGGAGCGGAATGCAGAAACAATAAGAAACGCCCAAATTCACTCTGGAAATATTATTTACGGGAAGCCGGAGGCCAATCAGCTCAATGCAAACTATGCGTGACTACCAAAATTTTAAAAACAGCTATGGGATCAACGACAGGTCTTCATGCACACTTGAGAGCTATTCACAAAATTAATTTGTTGAAGAGAGATTCAAATGTTGTGGATTTGAGTTCTGATGTTGAGAACGACAACGAGATAGAAGGAGAAAGTGAGGCAGCGTCAAATGATTCTGCCAAAAAACTGAAAACAGAATTTGATGGTCTCGATTTCTCAGATGCTGAGCAGGCCGAACGAATTGATAGGTCAATCTCAGGTAATTATTTTACCAGTGTGAATTTGTCGAATCTACAAGTGCTAGTCGCCTATGCAATTTATACAGTTATGTTGCTTGCATTCCATACTTTAATTATTCTAGAGGACACCAAAATTCGACCAGTATGGTTGGAAGCGGGGCGGAGCAACTAATCGCGTGGAGAATGTGAATTCAGTGTGGCATTACTTCCATCGACTAGACAGAGGAAAAGCCAAATGCCAACAAAAATTTTGCGAGAAAGTTTTGAAGACCAGTGGGGGGTCGACCTCGGGTCTCCGGGTATATACTTTAAATTGTCATTCATAACATCATAACATTCTTATTCCTTTGCTGTTCCGGGAAGGCACATCCCATTGATTGCGGATTACTAAATATTGAAGTTGTACTTACTGATTTAATGTACGTTTATTTGATTTCAGGTTCACTTAAAGTCAAAACACGGGATTGACTTGGACAATCTAAAAGTGGAACGGGAAGGTAATGTTTTTCCGATTTCTGTTTTATTTTTCAGCCAGTAATTTCTACGATAGAGAACTTGGGAGAGTTTGCGAATTGTGTGGCTTAACTCTAGAAAGTCTCGGATATTTTATTTTGGTATAAACTTTTGCCTTTAAGGTGGTACTTCTCTGCTTAGAAACGTTTCTATATTAATACCATTATTGCTAGAAAATAACGAAAAGATTATCTCTCTTAGGAGAATCTAATGTGAAGTCCATGCGTAGAACAAGACCATGGAGATTTTTGCGAATTTGTTTATCGATAACACCACTTCGGCAAAATTTGCAATGGTTTGTCCACGTTATAAAATCTGTGCTTGTGGTACAATACGATAGAAAATGCTAAGATAATATTTTTGACAGCGTTTTGAGGAAATTTTGCTTGCGTTATATAATAAACGTTAATGCCTTCCCAATATGCCTTCACGTTATTAAAAATATTTTTTTTAAATCGTGGGCACAATATTTCTGATGGCAGTGTTTTTGTTAAAATCGCTTTGAAGCACATAAAAAATAATAGAATGCAATGATAGAATCACATACTCCCGTCAGCACTTTTACCCTGAATACTAGGTATGTATCGATTATCGATCAGTTAGTTGTCATGAAAAATACTAATGGCAAGGAATAATATCTAGTATTATTGCTATCTTACTTATTTCACAATTACGGCAGTGAAATTAACTGGTGGATCTAAACCTTGACCTGGTACCCTAATCATTTAAATAAATTGGTCATAGGGTTCGCTTATGAGGTCAGGGTTTTTATTCGCAAATGTTTGCGAATGCAGTGCACTGCTGCCTTCGTGCCTTCCAATATAACGGAGCTTAAAATATACATTTGCGTTAGCATTCTCTTGCTGTCTTGCTGGACCATTTGTTCGTATCTTGCAATTACTTATTTTCAAATCTCTCTCGCTTAGTCTGATCCCTGAACTCACTCTGGGTTAAAGAAATCAATATTACTCAAAATTCGCCGAGACGGATGCGTGCATCATCGTAAGAGCACAGCATTTGGCCACCCAGTGCGGCCA
The DNA here is from genome assembly GCA_036851895.1 of Orthonychiurus folsomi. Lineage (NCBI taxonomy): Eukaryota > Metazoa > Arthropoda > Collembola > Poduromorpha > Onychiuridae > Orthonychiurus > Orthonychiurus folsomi. The sequence continues at coordinate 2,374 of JAAXYW010002745.1, read as the reverse complement.
GTGTCACAGCAAACTGCAAAAGGTTGCAAAAATACCCGGTCTTGTTAGGCTGTCATTTAACGTTGCTCTGTCTCCCAATTTTGTCAGAACGTATAAGTTTACTCGAATTTATAAAGGGAACCTGGGTCTGGCTGGAAGGGATCATTATTCTGAGCAGTTATATTTTGTATTATTTTCTTAACTCTTGGACTGGAATGTGGCAATGCTGACACAGATATATTGATCTCAGATAGCAGCAGTAGCCGTGGTCCACCCCAACATTCCAACAAAACAATTTGCGTTGACGGGTCGCGACGCCCTTCAAAAGCAGCGTCCTTGCGGTCATATTTCCTAAAAGAAGATCTCCAGCACACAGCAAAGTGCATGAAGTGCAATAAACTACTCAAAACAACGGGGGGCTCTACATCTGGTTTACACAAACATTTGAAAAATATTCATGGTATTGATCTCCTTGGGAAGACACCGCTCTGCTCTTCAGGTGAATTAAAGTATTTTTTATATTATGAAATTGTGACGACCCGACTTGCTTTATGTTGTTTAGTTGTGAAACTGCAGTGCTAGATAGCCTGATGGCTGGTCCGGCTAAATAGAAAAACTAAAATATTTCCTTCTTCAACTAGCATTAGTTGCATTCTTGCATTAGGTATTCAAAGGATAACCTGTCGAGTCGACTGAATTCATTCAATGAATTCGACTGAATTCAAAGAATAAAAAAGATAGCTGAGTGTTCTTGATACAGGTTGCCATGTTTGTACAATGTGCATGTGCCTGCTACAATTTAATTTGTGTTACCTTGGACGTATTGACTAATTTCTCATATTCTTTGAAGGTATCAAGAAGCCAAATATGGATTTGGATGTTCAACAAACGAGACGGCCAATAGTTTATTTGACACGACGGGAACATTTCAGCGCTTCACATCGTCTTTATAGGTACTACATTAACTCTGCACCTCATTGTCAGTGTGAAGTCTTCTAGTTCAAGTCAAATTACACATTTTTCCCTTTGTTTAGTAAACGTTTATCCGACGAGGAGAATCACCTTATCTACTCCAAATGTGCCAATGAGAACGGACACGGGCACAATTATTACGGTTAGCATTCCAATACAACTTGGTAGTGCATCTGAAATTAAACGGGCACTATGCACTGATTAATTGTGGTAATGAATTTTACTTACTTTTATTTTACAGTTGAAGTAACAGTAAGGGGACCAATTGACCAGAAGACTGGAATGGTTATGAATATTGTAGATATTAAAGCCGCAATGGACCAAGGGATAATGCAACCTTTAGATCATAGAAATATTGATAAGGATGTTCCCTATTTTAAGAATACTGTTAGCACAACTGAAAACTTAGCCGTATTTATTTGGAAACAAATGAAGGAATCGTTAGAAAAACCGGATTTGCTGTATGAAGTTAAGATTTGGGAAACTGAAAGTAACATAGTTAAATACCGTGGAGACTAGTGAAACCTGACTTTCTAATTCATCTCCCTTGTAATTCATTCTGTACAAAATAAAACAAGTTTAAGTGCTTTTTAGTCGGGCCCCAAAAGTTATTAAACATTTACATTTAGTTGTTTGCTGTATGAATTGGCTTGCCCGAGTTATTTTTTTTCAAGACAAATGCAAGAAGAGGGTACTTAGTGGTTGAAGCACCTTAGGTTCGATCTCTAAAAAGCAGGACTTAAGTTTGTCAGTTTTTGAAATTCTGGTGCTTGTATTTTAGTATTGTTTGGCGGTTTGACGGATTTCGGATGTCCAGCAACTTGGATTCTTTCATGCCCATTTTTGTGTACAAGTTCCAGGATTTTGTAATGCACTTTGTACTTCAAAAAGTTAACACGACGCCCGCGCCCGGCGAGGAGCTCAGAATTTTAGCTTGTATTCCATGTCATTTTATTTTACTGCACGTGCTTTTCCTATCGCATTTCTCAATCTCGTAAAAGCGCAATCACGAATCAACCGAACCGAAGCATTAATTAATTGAGTTCGGCTTAAAACCATAAATGCTAACCTTTCATCTACTTGATCTACTACAAACACCCGTAATGCATTCCAGAATTCATCAATACCTTCGAAAGGTGTGACTCGAGTCAGTGCATGTATAGACTACAGTTACTATAGCAAGCGGGCAATGGAATCCTGTACCAACGCTACTCGTAATGCAGCCATGTTAAACTATATTGTTCGTGGAAACGGACTAACGGATAACTAAGGCGTTGGAGCCGCTGAGGCAAAACAAATTAATCCAGCAAGGAATAAAATTTAAAATGTGTTGGCTAAAAATCCTCAAAGACAAACAAAAATTATGAAATTATTTGCTCATTAGACGACTTTACGAAATGGTAAAGTATGAATTCAAAATATT
>JAAXYW010002744.1:0-14024 GCA_036851895.1 Orthonychiurus folsomi | reverse complement strand
CACTGGTTAAGGTGTGAGAATTGTTTTTCCGGGACCGAAGTGTGGGATGGATGTTGCAGGGAAGGGAGCCGGAACAAAGCTATACTTTAATATATATATACATATGTATATATATATATATATTTGACGTGGCCAATTGACCGAATCAAGTTTGGTAGTAACTAATAATAACAATAAATAGACATAAATAGGCACAAATTTGTTACACCAATAACAACAGTATAGGAAGTTCACTCAAAAAATACTTATTGGTCCAATCTCTTAGAACTAAGCCTTTTTTTATGAAGCTGCTTTAAATTGACTCCTCAGTTCAAACCTGTTAATGTTATTAGGTATGCTTATGGGATTCACGAAAATTCGGAAGAACTCAAGAGCCATTTGAAAAACCCGTCTCATGTAGCCGGTCGGGAGCATCTGTACGATGTAGCAGTTCAAAAGAGATCATTAGAATTTATTGTGGTCAAGGAGGCTTATGAAAGAAGTGACAAAGATTACTATATTGCAACTGTTAGTATGCTTAGAACTGTTTAAGCGGAGACTACCGCAAATGTTTATTCCATAGACATTCTATTTTTGTCAATCTTCTGAAAGGTCTAAAAGTTCCAATGGGAACATGCCATGCAAATAAAATAAGTGCAAGTTTCATGACATCTGTAATCGTAGAAACGATGAACAGCTTAGTTGTCAAGTATTTGGTTACGACAATACCACCTTTTAGTCTACTTGTAGAAGAGACAACTGACAAGAGTAATACGCCATCCCTAATAGCGTATCTGCAGACCACTAAGAATGACAGGCCAATTATTTACTTTTATAGACTAATAGAACTTAGAAAACGAGGAACATTTGAGGCAATACCAGCTTTCTACAGGCACTGGAATTACATAGTGCTGTTGAGTTCAACTTCACCAGATACTTTAAGGAACATATTGCCTTAGTCTCCGATGCCGCAAGCAATATAATAGGCAGAGATAACACACTTTATACAAGACTACAACGGTTTGTTGGAAAAAAGATCCTTTCAAGTCACTGCATGGATCATAGGCTGGACCTAAGCTTGAAATGGGCTGTGAAACGTTCATCTTATTTATGATATTTCCAGAGTTTTGACGTGCACATTTCCAAGATTTACAATTTCTATATGTATAGAGGTTCCAAACGTTGGCAACACTTAGCAAAAATTGCAAATGTGTTCGGGCTTCCTCTAGTCTGATTAAAGGACTGGTTTGAGGTTAGATCGGCGTCTAGTCATTACGGTGCTCTGAATGCGGTTAGAATAGATTATGACGCTCTCAAAGCAGATCCGCTAGTCATCGGTACAGATCGTACTTTTCAGCCAAAAACCAGGGAGGAAGCAGTTGATCTTGAACTCCATGCTATCAAGCAAAACGTTTATTCTAACAGTTACTGTGTACACTGACTTCTCAGGCGTAATTGCTGGGTTGTCTACTGTGATGCAGAGAAAAATTGGATTGGTTAGCGGAATTTTTTCCGTTATTGAGAATGAGTACAAGTACAGTGACTGTCCACAAATTACCTACCGAAATCAGAATTTGAAAGATACAGATACGTCTTGTGATGCTCTGATAATCACTGATAACTGAGTTGGATTCGTACTTTCGTCGGGACATCTTGAAGTCAATTGATGTAGTTGTTCCCCCAAAAACTTCCATTAAATAGCCAAGATGAGTACGATGTTCAGAAGCTTAAAAATACGGCTAAACTTCTGAACGGGGAAACTACTTATTGTGATACTGTTGCGGCGGATTTACCAAATTTTATAAAAAGCGTAGTTGCATCTAGCATCTTGGTAGACGATAGGCAAGCCGATGATGAATTTTTCTGGCTAAATGCGCTTCAAAATACCGAATTTGAATGGACTATTTTTCTCAGAAACGTAATTTCGTAGAAATTAGTTCTAATAATTGGCAGTGCAGAATGCGAACAGGGTTTTAGCTATCTTACCAAAACTAGAGTCATGAATAGAGCTGATTAAAATTCCGAAACAATGGAAGACTTAGAATAAAGATTAATGGTCCAAGTGATCCGAACGCGTTGAATGTAATGCAGTATGCCTTGGCCTGGCTAAAAAATCATTGCAGACCTGACGAAGAGAAATGTCTAGAAGTTCAACCAAAAAAAGAATTTCTGGTAAAGAAGAACAGGTTACCAGCAAGCTCTCTATTCTAATTATCTTTCAGCAGAGGCATCACATGCCAGTGGACAGTGCACTAAGCACGCACACGCTTGTAGTGGGGTTTAATTACCCAGGCTTTGCATGGGTAGTGTGATGCTATGGCGTGGGTTTTTCTCGGGTTCTCCCCTTTCCTCCGGGCGGATTCTACGAAGATTGCGGATTGAGGATTGCGGACCGAAGATTATGGACCGGTTTATTGCGGACCGGTTTATTGCGAACCGAGGATTGCTGACCCAAGATTGCGGACAGAGGGTTGCGGACCGAAGATTGCGGGCAATAAAATTTGAAAAAGGTAAAAAAAGGGAAAAGGTCTATCTGACAAAATATTTGAGTATGAGAAAGTCTTTGCTGCCTCTTTGTATTTCTTTTGGCCAGAAATTGGTGTAGAACCCGCCAATAATTGTTCCACCGCCATTTTAGTTTTTCCATTTTATTGAATTATGTAGACTTATACTGCGTTGTGTTACACTGCATTGCATCGCGCTCCTAGAATTGAATTGGGTACACAAGTGCATTGCAGGACAGCATGGCGAGGATTTATATTAAGTCATGCATTACATCTAAGTATTGAGTAGCGCTGGATAGGGGTTAAATCTCCGATGACCTACATAAATTACTGAGGTTCAAGTTTAATTAAAAAAAACATTTTTGATCCGCAATTCTCGGTCGGCAATTTGCTCGTTCCGCAATCCTTGGTCCGCAATTTTTTGAGTGCGGAATGATCAAGATTTTATGTAAATGGTAAATGATATTGTTAATATTGCATCAAATGGCATGGCAGTCCCTACTTGCATTGAACGTATCCCAACCAAAAACGGATAAATTCGTCCCACTAATGTCATGCTACGTTATAGGAAGAAAAAAATACAAGTGCTTAAAGATAAACGTACTCTGCGTGACAATGACTGATATTACTCTATAATTATTACAAATAACCTAACATCAAGACAACAACAAGAGTTCAATAAGCATAGAAATGTCAACCAACGCAGGGCTGATCAACACTCCTATGCTAATCACAGCCTCAGAATTACTAGTCTCAGAAATAACCACAATGCTCAATTAATTGAACACAATGATGAGACTAACAGTTATGTAGACCAGAATAGCAAGTCTCCACTTCGTCAAGATAACCTATCTGGTACAATTTACACTACGACTCCTAATCGCCCAAGTGCTAGTCAACCAATCTCGAGTAGTGCGCCCTTTTCACCAGGTATTAAAGACGTATTAAAAGCGCTAGCACATAAAAATGTAAACACTAGGCGAGGAACGCACAACAAACAACGATTCATCAAACCAAAAGTACACACTCTGAGAAAAAGAAAATGCGGTCTCCTAGATATGACTATTAATGCACGCTCATTTAGAAATACAGGACACTTCCTGCAAGTCCTCAACCTTCTAGAAATAGAATGCGTTGATTTTTGTACATCAATTGCCTCCTGGCTTAGGCCTACACAATGTATTCCAAATACCCCTGGATTTGTAGTGCATAGGTCTGACAGACAGAGAAAGGGAAGTGGCGGGGTTCTACTACTATCACGGGACTATATGAACTGCAATACTATAAGCGAAACAGATTACTCAGTGGCAATACGTGACAGAAGTGAATATGTGTTAGTTCAGATGCAATTAAGATTCTTCGCGTCCTGCTACATCACCTGCATAGAGGGTGGCCAGTGTGTATGTACCCATATCTAGGGCTGGAACGAGTAGTCCCTCAGATATGTTTGATACCGCGTTGGAAAGATTAGCTTAGTCAGAAAGTTTTTGAATGGCTAATCTTAACGATCTCACCGAATCACTGCCAAATCGCCACCAATAAGATTTGCCATTTAAAAATTTTTTGGAAAAAACAAAAAAGTCTTAGAATTATTAAATCAACATTGTTGAAAAATGAAATCGAGCAGAATATCAACACAGAATTCAACTTTGAGTTGAGTTTTGTCTTGCTTCTCACCGCGCCATGACACATCGGCAAAGCAGCCTTAGATTGATGTTTTTTAGTTTTTTATTTTCAATTAAGCGCTGCGCGCAGGCGCCCTTTCGGAATCGTTTGAAATTTTTACCAGAGATCCACATTGAGCTATGTTCGGACCCGATTCATTCCCTTTTCCATTTCCATTTAAATTCCTTTGGGTCAACAAACTTTGTTGACCGGACTTCGTTGTTTTCTACTGGAGATTTTCTCTGAAAAACTAGTTGTTACTAGTTTAAGTTTGTTGCTCGTATTTACCAGTATAAACTTGTTTTCGTTTGTTCTATTTTTAGATTATACCATTGTTGCAAATAGTATAAAACTCAGGGAAATTGTGGTTGTCTAGTTTTAGTCTGAGTTTGAGTTTTGTTGCGTTACGACGTACAATTATTTCGAAACAACGGACTAATTGTTCTGAAGACATAAATACTCAAAGTATTTACATCTTGTGTTTTGAGTTTTTATTTCACTTCGTTCATTCATTCCATGAGCTCAAGTGCACCCATGTACTCATCACAACCTTGTACGTACACAAAACTCCTCATCTCGTCTCCGTCCCTTTTTATCATTTGAAAATTAGCATAATTGGGAGCGCTTATCTGTTTTACTTTCCTTTTTATCGCTCCTCATTTTATTTCTTCAATTCAACTACAAGTTTCATTTCTCATTCAACCATAACTCAAACTTGTTCCATTCCCTCATACTACAGTTTCTCAAATTTTCAATCCCAAGTGAAACATTTTTTTTTAAATACTAGGGTAAGTCCCAAATGCAAAAGTTATTGAAGAAAGTTAATTTAAGTGAAAAGTGAAGTTACATTCAACATGTCTCTCAATTCCCTTGTAAAGAAGAGACAGATGCACCTCAAAAGAGTGGTCAGCATGCAACCAGAGATAAATGGATACCAAAGTGCCACTGTTACAACAGCCGAGTTAGAGCGTCTCTTGGGTTAAAACAGCTGTCAGACAAACTGGAAGAGTTATATTTAGAGACAGGTCAAGTCTGCCCAGATGACAAGGATTTTGAAACTCAACATTAACTGGACTTCGACAGTAGATTTAAAGCTTTAAAAGTTCTTCAGGTAAAATATGTCGGAATGCAATTTATTCAAAATCTCAAGCTGCCACATTTAAAAAAAGAAAAAGTGTTTTTATTAGCAACTCTTCTCGGCTTACGCTCATAAGAGCCAATCAAACTCATTCTTGCAATTTTTGAATAAAATTAAGAATTTACATTTCTCCTTAGTAATTCTGATCACCACCAGTTTCAAATAATAACATCGTTTTAAAATTTAAATCACAACTGCAAACAACATTTGCTTTCCATTAAACGTCACAGTTTCGTTTTGCTATTGGTCTAATTGAGTTTCATTACATCATTTGCTATTAAATTTTAGTACGAAACACAACTTATCTCAGTCATTTAAAGCCATTTCTTAAAATTATTTAAATTTAAACCTTTTGAATTACTTATTACAACTTAACAACTTGAGCTCGCCCTTCTTTAAATCCTTGTACCAGTTCCTTTCCCTGACTCCAATACTTTTTGAATTGCCACATAATCTTGCACCCGCTTGTATTTTTCTTTAAACTTCCAAAACCGCAATTTGCGTTCCTCATCGCGTTCTGCCATGTGCATTCCTTCATACAGTGGTACTAACCTGTCAACTTCATTCCCTAGCGCGTTCAATCCATATAATCCAGCGTGCTTATTTGCAATCCGGATAAAGCTTACATAGTCGTTTTCCGACTTTGTTAGTGCAATTTGCACATGCATATCATGTTCATTTACAAACTCCTTACTTTCAATAGCTGCCCCATCTTTCAAACTCGAGAGAATGAAACTTCCTAAATTCTCCGCGAACTTTCATGCGTGGCCTTCATTTCGAGACTTATTCTTGGCATCATTGGATCAAAATTCGACTCTCAGCGGAGTTGAAAAAAGGATTCATCTGAAACCATGCCTAAAAGGTGAATCGGCAAATATTGTGTTCTCGTTCCAGGTAACAGACACCTCGTATGCTGAAGCATGGGCACTGGATAAGAGTCGTTATGATCAACCAAAGGAGATCATCTTCTCTCATATACAACGGCTTGAGGAGCATAAACCCATGAAATCCGAAACACCTACTGGACTTTGAAACCAAGCAGACATTATTAATAATACCAGTCGGTCTCCCAAGGTATTAAAAGTTCCAATGGAACACGGATCTTATCTTTATTTGTATTAAGGGATGAATTTTTCTTGTATTCAAAAAAAATCCGAAATAAAAATCCAGACACCTCCAATCCACAACGATAAATCTCTCTCACAAAAGTTATTGCATTTATTCAGCACACAGCGACTAGTTTCGCATAAGAAGTGCATCATCGGGCTAGTCACACAAAAAAATCAAATAAACTCATAACTAAATATTAGCTCGATAAAACTTAATTATTAGACTACGACTTAAGTATGCCATTAGTGAGGTACCTGATTACTGCTATCCATAAATTGAACCGAATTTGAACCGAATGGGTGTCAGAATGGGGAGCCAATCGTAATTAAATTCCCATGTTTGACTTGACCAAATGTAAGAGATCGAATTGAAAAAATCCCACAAGAGCGGGGTGGAGCACACCACTCAAAAATAATACAAAGTTATCATGTTAACCACAGTCAACTCATCTATTTAGTATGGAGGCAACCAATGCGAAGCAACCAGATCAACAACGCGAACTCAGCCTACCAAATGAAGTCCTTAACAATGACCTACTGTTGCAAACCATACTTCAGGAACTTACACTACATGACTTGGAGACTATGTTTGTTGTGCTTGCAGCCACAAAACGAGACCTAGTAGCTCAAATAATTGATATCTGGAGAGTTAGAGCTGATAGATTTCTGACCATTTTCAAAAAAAACATTACTGGTGCGTCACGACTTATGCAACACACTTAGGATGCTTTGACACCAAACAAACCAAAAGGATCATGACTAAAATCCACACCAACCCATACGACCAAGTACCCTTTGTAAAACCCAGCAGCATACGATATTTGTACTTGCCGCTACGAACACTAAATTCAACTGACGGTGAAATTTGCAACATGGCTCTGTCTACAATATGGACAGCTGAAGCCCATTATACAGGACCATCCCCGTATTGGCAATTCACCAGAGCCCATATCCAAACACTGACGCAACTGGAGTCATTGTCTATAATTTTGTCCCTGAACCACCTAATAATGACATGGGCTGAAGTAGCAGATAAAAAGAGAAACAGACCCTACTAGAAGAAATTATTTTTTCCGTTTTGACAAGTAATTCAGAAACAACTTTACTATACCTACACTGAATAAATATACACTGGCACGCTTTCCATATTGGCAAGAATTTTATCATGTTTAGCAAGTCCACACCTTCCCGGTGTCAATGTCATCAGTATAATCAACTAGCCGCCGAATACAAAAGATGGCGCCGCTTAGAGTACAACTCCGGCGCGTCTAGCTCCAGCAGCTCTAATGATGCTAGCTCGGACGAATTCTGGGGGTAACTGATCACTCACTGATTTCCTGACCTATCCCTGTTTCTCCTGTCACCCAGTTAACAACAGAGCCATGCTTCCCTTCCATACACACAGATTATCCTTTGATACGTTACAATTGTTAGAAATCCAATTCCTACAGACGCAAAGTACGAATCTAACATGTCACCCTCAAGTTAATACGCCTCGCAATGGATCACTCGGCTTCCAGAAAAATTGAAGGTGCATCAACGCATCGAACACCTTACATACGAGGTCTCAAAACTTATCCAGCCCTTGCCTATGCCACGTCTACAAAGACACTGGCTTACCAATTTCGCATTTTTATTCAAAATATGGGTCGACGACCCCATTCTTCAACACTGACCTACCGACAAACAACAGACATCAATCGGCTACGTTCTTTCATCTGAACAGACGCAAATAACGCCATTTAAAACCACGGGAAAAGCCTATATGAATTTAAACAGTGCGCACGTAGCATCATTGCTTTTCTTCACCGGCAGACAAAGCCTTCTGACTTGGGTCTTCGAACTTGTAAAAGCCCTAGCGCAGTTAGTCCACCCTAAAGAGTCCACCCGCCACCCATCAATTCGGACAGCCAGCCCTACAAATATTAAAGGTACGTACCCAAAAAACAACTAGCGATGCCATTTAATATTATTAATACCGTTATATCCGTTCTGTACAAACAGATAAGCAGTCTAATCAAGTATATTGAACAAATTGCAGCTTTTTGTTGTTTATTTTCATCAATCAAAACATCATTAGCATTTTAAAATATAAGAAACTGTCATTAGCAATTGGCGCTAATCCTGACAATCCTGACATGAATCTTCACCCCGCCTGTTTGAAACAAAAGAGGTTAGTCCCAGACCAGCAAATTGAGATAGGTAATGATACTGAAAAAATCTTACCTTAAGGCTAAATATACATCTGTGCATCGAGACGACGGGTAGTGGCGACGCCTGTTGACACTATGTGCAAACTCCTTTGAACAAGCCACGCACATGAACAACTGGCGCCGCACAGCAACGGCTGCAACCGAGCGTGTTACTCAACATGGCTGCTAATGAAGTGGGCGCAGGGCATACGATATGGCTCGGCAATGAGCGTTCCAGACCTATAATAAAAACGATCAAATAATTAAATTAAGTCAGACCATCTGATTGACAGTTCGATTTTCAAAACATAAATAAATTCAAAAGTCAGACCATCTGATTGACAGTTCAGTTTTCAAAAAATAATTAAATTTAAAAGTCAGACCATCCGCTTGACAGTTCAATTTTCACAAAATAATTAAATTCAAAAGTCAGACCATCTGATTGGCAGTTCAATTTTCAAAAAATAATTATATTCAAAAGTCAAACCATCCGCTTGACAGTTCAATTTTCAAAAAATAATTAAATTCAAAAGTCAGACCGTCCGCTTGACAGTTCAATTTTCAAAAGTTAATTAAATTCGAAAGTCAGACCATCTGATTGACAGTTCAATTTTCAAAAGTTAATTCAATTCAAAGGTCAGATCATCTGATTAGCACGTCAATTTCAAAGTCAATTAAAGCACCTGGGCGCCGGCTCAATTTTTGCAAATCAAATTAAGAATAGCAAATGCAAAACACTCAGCTGCTAGTCATTAATTCTGGTAGCAGAATTCTTCCAGCCAGGCCTCCACATCCATTGGACGATACTCCCACCCGGGCCATAACCCGAGTCATTATTTTAGGCTGCTGATTCACTGTTCGTCAGGAACGAAAATGGCAGCGTCCATCAGTGGCAAGACTTGAGCCATTGTACTTGGTCGTATGTTCCCAGTAGTGAATCCTCCGAACACATCGTATAATGTGTTCACTAATGCTAAATGTCGAACCAAAACTGAGCCTGACGACGGTTTTGTCTTCTCCGCGGCCGGGTCCGTCAACACAATGCCAGGGAGCCGCTTGTTCACCCTACGTAATCGTGATACACACAAGCATAGCATAAATGCAAATGCCAAGTTTAAAATACTCTAAAAACTCACCTCGACACAAAAGTATGACTTCCTGGTCCATATTGAACCCGGTACACTTTCCCGAAGGGTCCCGGTCTGCTTAGGCAGCCTGGTAAATCCAGCAAAGGACTGGAAGCACCTGGCACACCGTCAGACGCTTTCGTTACAATTGCCCTATAAAGTCAAGCCAGGCCATAATTTACATCGTACAATAATATTTCCTAGCAAAAGCATCAAAGAAGACATAATCATCACAAAGGCAAGGTACCTTTCCTTGTCATGACCACCATTGTAATTGTCTTTTGCTACAAAATCTTTAGATTCTTCACACATTAAACAACATTGTCCTTCAGAGCAGTCCTTTATTAGACAAAAACTTGCTGATGGTGGGGTTGGCAACCCATGGTCACACGTGTACCAAAGCCGGCCGTCAGCACAGTATAAAAGTCCAATAAGGGCCCAAAGTCCCCTTGAAACAGCCGTAGCCATTGATACTTATTTAAACAACCTTAGCTCAACAAGTGAAGGGGACAAACACAATTAAAAAAAATAGGATCACATACGTCGCCTCAGCAAGTCGAGCCAAATATTCGGTGTAACGTCCATTTTTCCGCTTCCCTAAGACGGCCAGTACACCTAACTATGCTGTTAAACGAATCATTTTTGCAACCGTAAGCATGGGCTGTAAGGATCGTTTAGCCGTAACATGCTTTGGAGGGCTCATTGGCTCAATTTCCACTAGTATGCCCGGAATCTTCGCCTAGAAATACAAGAAACGCGACCAATTTTAGCATAAAAGTTTGACCCTTTTCAAAAATGATAATTGAATATCTCAGTTTTAATTTCCCCCTCACCCGCACTCGTCGTGTCCGGGCCCTATTCATTTGTATATGATAACAAACACCCGCTCTCTGCCTTTTCACTAGATCTTGTTCACAAGTAAGTAGCAAATCGAGACAAAATGAAGATTTGCCTCGGGCTCCCAGGTATTGTCGCACCTATACAATAAGCAGCAATTAATAACCAGGTGCTGAGAGACTAAGTAAGGCCCGCAGATAAGCCGGCGCCACGCTTACTCATCGTAGCCCCGCCACTTTATCAGGTACATTGGAGATCCATCCTCCTCTAGCCTCTTCTCTAAAAATTTTTCAACTTCAAAATCAAAATCCTCATCAAGCAAGAGTGCCATGTCAATACTGAAGTTTGGATTACTCAAAGCCCAATCAATTTCACCACTTAAATTGACTTGGTCGTTGTACCCCAACGTTGATGTAACTTCCTGCTCGGAAACATCCAATTGCAGCATTGCTCGAGGTGTCTCAGCTACCGCCAAAGAATTCTGCACAGCCGAACCATTGTTATTAAGACATAAGCGAGGAACTCCAATTAGGGCTGTAGGGCGCGAGGTGGTCACGGTCAAGGGAAACCCTGCAGCAATGTTACATCCTGACTCCCCTACGACAATCGAACTGACCTAACGAATTGAAAATATGACTAGCAGTCTGTCTGTTGTAAATACATCACCTCAAATTTACCTCAGTCCTTACAACTGGTTCTTGCATTTGCAGACGAGGCAAACCAATGTACGAAACTCAATCACCCAGTACCGCTTCCCACGCTATCAAAATTTAATTCATCCACCCAAAAATCATACGTCCTAGGACACCTGAGGAATTGCCGGCAGCAATCCAATTCCCATGTTTTGTCATTTCTTATTTTATTTTATTTTGCCGTCAAAACAAACATGATTCATTTTGACACAGGCAGACCGAAACATCTTAGGTTCATATAAATCCCTACTACACTCATTGCTTCCCCTTACGATATTAAAGCTAATTTTTTCCTTTCAAATTGAGTTTACGGGCGCCATGTGCACTAATTCCGTATAGCCAAGAGATTGACACGCAGCGCCGCCTCAAGTCATACCTCACCAGATTTAGACCTACCCCTGGAAGTTAAGGCCGCAAAACAACAGGTAGAGCCGCATGCGTTAAGCAGTTGGCTACATACTTCAAAAAAAATTTTTTTCTCAGAATGAGCCAGAAATTCTTGTCCAAGGGTAATTAGCCTTCTATCATTCACTTTTAATTTAATGTCTCTATAAGTCAGTTTATCCAGAGTTTTAAGTAAACATGGGAAAGGGTAAAGTTTACTCTGAACCCAAAAACAAAAACAAAAACCTTCTCGTTTCCCTCATTTCTTTTTTAATTCAAAACTCAATCATTTTTCTGGGCACCCACCCCCAAAGAATATAATGCCTTATTCAAAATAGATACATTTATTTGGTTAATTACCAACCACAGCTTATTCGTCTTGTCTCTCGTGGCAACCCCAGGTGGTTTTGTTGAGCAAAAAGAATTTTTGCAACAGCTCGTTTACAAAAAGTGTGTCACAATTTGAAAGTCCGCTTCAAACATCAGGAACAAATGGCGCCTTTTGCAAAACATATGATACCGCCGGTCCTCCAAAATGAACGCTATATGAAGTTAATATTTTCAATTTTGCAAAAAGCGTCTCTTTTTCCTTCTTTCCAACAAAAAATGACTTCAGCTTCACTATGCGTAGTGTAGAAATTTTATTTCAATACGACACGGACGTTCAGACACAAACCAGTTACATAAATAGGATCTCTGGGCCATTACGCCAACGGTGGCACACTATGTTAATACTAGCAAAACTCCGAAAAGCAAGGATTACAACAAAATTGCTCAGACGACCTTGGCATATTTCCCGCTCACAAAAAACCGGGCAGATGCCAAAAATAATTTCCGGAACCCGAACCCGATAAACGTACGAGAGTTGCCTTTCAAGCCCAACAGCTAATCCCACTTGGCACGCGGAGCAAGTTTTTTTTAGCTTACAACAAAACAGCCAGTTCATTGGAAATGCGCGCAAAAACCAAGGTAATACTCAAATCAGCCAGAAAGTCAGTTTATAAAGAAAATACGAATTTACACCGCGTAAATATTACTGTATGGCCAAATCTTAATTGTTGAAATACCCCAGCACCCCCTCAAAAAAAAGGTCTAGTAATGCTTTTCGCCTTCCTCCACGAAATACATAGACGGCAAGCACCCGCTTTCCTACCCAAAAAATACAAGGAAAACGCTGATTTTTACAGCAATACATGTTGCACGACAGGCTTCACTTAAAATGTTAATAATCAGCCCTGTCCCGAAGAACCATACGATTTTTTTTAACTTGTCCTCACAAATACCGAGGACTATGCAGCCAATTAAACCCACGTCAGGGGCGGTTAAAAAAGCTTACAGTTGGCTCAAATTCAAGCCTGCAGATTTCTCATTGATACGGACTCCTGGTAGCATTCTGGTAACTCAGATCAGAGCAACACGGTCACAATCGCCTCCGTAGCCATCTTAGTTTCGTAATTATGACAATTTATACTGTGAGCTGTCTTTTCATAACAATTCGCCGAGTTCAAAGAAGAAGAAAGACTTCACCACTTACAAAGGCAATTTTTTGCAACGCACTAATACCTAGAAATATTTGTGGATACTTGCCATTACAAAACTTCCACCAATTTCGCAAAGTGGTCAAAAAATGTGACGTCCCAATAGTGCTAAATTCAATTACAAAATGGCAAGCAGCTGCTATACAATTCAAGTTAGTGACACTCAAAGCACCGGCAGCGAATCTCAGCTGGGAAGAGAGGCAACATTTCATAAATTTTAATTAATCAAATCGAATGGACACACATATAGAACAACTTGGCCGGGTAATACCGTGGCGATTCAGACCGACCTTATGCACCAGAGCTCACCATTGCCCGGAGTCAAGATTCATTTATGGCGCACCAGAAGAAACCTTCTCTATGCCGTTTTCACTGAATCAACTTGATCAAACCCCTCAAGCAATCGATCTGTGGGCAAGAGTGTGCGTGTGGGCCGTCACCATTACCTGGGACAACGAAAACTGCAACAATGGTTTTTTCGATATACTAAAGCAATTTTCTAACGTGGAATCGGTCAATATTGAATTAGCAATAGACCGAATGGACGACACCGGCGACGAATTAACACCACTACACTACTTAGTAAATCCAATATGGGATCAGTGCCCAGTAAGTAAATACCCCAGACTACACAAAATAGCGATAGGATGCTACGTTTATTTTTGCCAATCCCAAAGTAACATCCACAATCAATTTGTTTTAAACGTGCGACTAACTTCCACATGGAGCATTTGTCATCACTATAATGATCGTACAGATAGTCATATGGACAAAGATGAGCGTATACCTTATCACAAACAGCACAAAGAAAGAAGGCAAATAATAAAGGACAGGAAGAACGGGTTGAAACGAGCCCGAG
>JAAXYW010002743.1:0-14031 GCA_036851895.1 Orthonychiurus folsomi | reverse complement strand
AAGGACCTCACATACCAAGCTTCAAGCGAATCTGACCAAAAACAAAAACGCTAGAGTATATTCAACAACAACAACTACATACACCTACATAAACGTATATAGCGATATAAACCATATTTTGCTTCAAGCAACTCAAAGTTGCCGTTGCATTTGTTAATCTTAATTTAGTTGCTACCTCACCTATGGGCCCCAGATTTGGCAGCTCAAAATGTACTCCAAAAACCTCAATCGCGTAGCCTCGAGTTGGCCCATCCACATTTATTGCAAATCTGATTCCTTGCTGTTGTTTGGACAAATTGATGTTGATACATATCACTGAATTTTGTATGCAAGCTACTCAACTTTATATTGAATCGCGTATTGCATACCTGCATTACGCATATTTCTCCAGGCGATACAACCATTCTTCCAAATTCAGTTGACACGTGTAAGACGCCCTGTTGTGGAACTGAAATAATTTTGTAACAGATTAGTTATAATTAGTATCCATTTGTAAATAAGAAAAGAAGTACATGGTACAAAGTACAACATACCAATTAGAAAATCCCCATCCGCCGAGTAGAAAGCCTTGTCCTTCATTGACGCATTGCAAGTGTAAACATACACGGCCAGTCCGGTTCTGCTCAGCACATCTCCAGCCCCACAAATTGTTTTGAGTCCATCCACAAAGTTGACATTGGAGTCCTTCGTAATTGGGAACGGAAACCATCTTAACTGCGATATGAATAATCAATAGTCACGACCATTAAGAGAAAGTGACCACAAATTAAATAATAAAGTATTTCTACGACAAATTAAAAACCTGGTTGGGTTCTGGTGGAAATCCAGAGAAATTCGGCAGAACTTGATCCGTGGTTTGATCGTCCTTTGATTTGAATGGCATGTGGAGGACAGATGGTCGAATTCTGTAAAGCCAACTCCTTTTGTTTGAATCTCTAGGCGCTAGAAACGCAAGAAAAGGAAAATGTTATGCCCAGTTTAATGAGTGCAACCACTGCTGCACCACAGAGAGTATATAAATACAAAAACAAAAAACTACAGAAACAAAAACTATAGTGTCACTTCTAATCAGAAGCTAAAACCACAAAAAACTGAGCGGCAAGCTAGCTACTGTTCAAAACGATTGTCTTAAAAATAATTTCTAAAATACGAACTAATAGTTGACTACCGTATAAATATTTACAAGAATATTATTAAGTTGAAAACAGTATGTTAATGTAACCCGTAAATGCTGTGCCGGAGAGTTGCTCTGCGTATAGCCCATAAGGGCACCGCTGTGGATTGTTTTGATTTGGCGGAAGAGCACCCGGACATCTAGGATCCTCACTTGCCAGTTCGGATCCGAATCCTGACAAGTACTAAACCATAAAAATTCAATGATTTCAAATTATATTTTAAATGTGATTTTGAATTATTTAAACTTGTCACCGCACATACCCTTAAATTTCCATTTGTCACGATCATTTTGAAAAAAGCTCACTTTGTAAATATAACACAGCTTCTCCGCTTGAAAAGGAACGGATTCAAAGATACAATTCAGACTGAAATGGAAATCCTCTTGACACTTCCCCTTCCTTTAAGCAGGCACGTTGTCTGACCTTCGCAATTTGCGTATGTGAGTTGGTAATGTGGGTTTGTTATGTTTTTTCTTTCCTTCTAAAAGTCAGGCGATGCATTGCAAGAGTTGGGATTCCGGTTCTTGTGATTGCATAACCCTGGGTGTGATGATGAGTTGAATAAAAAAAAATGAAAATGAAGTGAAGGTCACCTAATGCTAATGGTACTTTTCTTTGAAAAATGATCTGACTTGGAGCTGCATTAGTAGTGCGGTTAAACCTGTTTTCTGGAGTTTTGTGATGAAAAAATAATCCCTTAAGTTACTCAGTCAAGGTCAAGTCGGTGGGCATTTAGGAGCTTCTGCAGTTAAAGGAGTACAAATTCTCCAAACGTATCGACGGACGTTTTTCAGCTACTGATGTATTCGGGTATGACAGTCCTTACAACCCAAACGCATTTTTGGAAAAGCAAGAAACGACAACCAAAGTGGCCAACAACAAAACCGAGTCCCATTTGAACCAGATAATGTGAACTTACTCATCGACTTTTGAAAATCAATTACCCATAAATCATTATTATTTGGTAGTATCGACGCGACGGGAAAGTTAAGCCGCAGCATGTTATCGAATGCTTTGCTGAGTAAATTGACAACAAACGTATTTCTAACATAAACTAATAAGATGGTCGTCTATTGTCTTGCCTTGACTTGGTGGACTTGGTCTTTTGTTGAAACCACCTGTACATTTTTTCATTGATGCATAAATAGATTTAACAGTGCTCTGCACTTGCATTTAGTTATAATTATCCATTGTCTTTCAAAATGAAATTGTATTCACTACCCTGTGAAATGAACACAAGTTTGTCTCTCATTGCATTGCCCGCTGCTTGCTGCTGCTGCGTAGCAAACATGGCGCATCGAACTGAAACATTAAAAAACCAATTTAGCTCAATGGAAATGTTGTCCTAAGCTTCTAAGTGCCAATAAATAATTGGCTGTTATTATAAATCCTCATGTCCTTATTTTAGTCATATTGCACAGAATTCTGATCATTAAGAATTGACACTTTCTCCGTTCGACTTTGTCGGAAGCATTTATCAGTGGTCAATTAAAGCTTTCGATGAATTGTAGGTGCAAAACTTGGTCCCGTGATTAGTGTTACGTCACGACGAGGCGAGGGAAGAACCCGCGCTGCAGCTGCAACTCTTGGATTTGGCTGAAACTTTGTTCACATGTTACCCTTGTGTCGAAACTATGTTTCGTAGTGTCCGATCCCAACGCTCAAATTTCGAATTTAACCGAATTTTTGAAATTGTACTCAAAATACTTTACATAGTCATAGTTACATAATACATAGTCATTGTAAAATCGAGATTTTTGTGAGTTAAACGCCGTCCTGTTTTTTCAGCTTTGCAGTTCCGGCAGCATGCATAGTGGCATGGCGTGCGGCGCCGATTCGGACGGCCGGCCTCGGCCTCCATGCAAGCCTGTGTATTCCGTCCAAACTGCAAAACTGAAAAAGCAGGACTTCGTTTAACCCACAAAAATCTCGATTTTACAGGTATGTAAAGTATTTTGAGTACAATTTCAAAAATTCGCCTAAATTCGAAATTTGAGCGTTGGGCACTTTGCGAAACATAGTTTCTACACAAGGGTCTACCCTCAAGTGCAACACTTCAGGATCCCTCAGTCTATTTAAGAAAGATGTCATGGTTGGCTGATCCTCAATTCCAGAATAGCAGCCAGAAAATGACAATGTCTTGAGGACGAATGACAATGCAAGGATCGTCCCTGCAACTAAAATGCTCTTGGTTGGCAACTGCAAACAGAGCTCATTTAACTTGGCATCCTGGAACAGCCTCGGAGTATCATAAAATGATTTACTCTTGCAGACCCATGTCAGTTCGTGTGGGCGGTTTCTTTGCTTATAAGAAAACTACGGCGCTAGCATTTTTACAATTAGTAATAACTCAAACTGCTAGCGTTCTAATTGCATTTTAACTTCTGAAACTATGAAGCATAAATGTTTTAAGGTAATTCAAAAGGAATGGCAAAATGAAAAAATTCACTGATATTTACTTAACTAGCAGGCACTCAACTCAAGTTTTAATAAAACGGGTAAGCTCTGAAGTCATATGAAATTGTTCCGGTTGAAATGAATTTATTTACATATATAATATTTGAATTACATAATTGCACTGACAAAAATGAACGTCACGTTTCATTACAGAATTATTTCTAACTAAATTGTGATTGATAACTGATCGATCGTTCAAGCCAACTTAATATTTTTCAGACTTAATATACATACAATTATTTGGTATATTTTTTGAACAAACTGACATTACCATCATCACATCATAAATACTAGTGGGAACTCAAAAATTGCTTCGAAATTAGAAGGCTCTTGAGTTGTAAAACAAGATATATATTTTGACTTTTGAGTCCGCATAACTTTGTAACTGTTTTCGGTTTGGAACGTACGTGGGGCCTTATGGAGGATTCAGGAGTTCCAAGAGCTCCAGGGCAGGGCGGTCGGGTCCGGTGGTCGCACTTCCTTCCAGCTGGGTTAATACGATGCTATGGAAAGAAAGAAAGAAGGGGGAGTCTATGACCTTCTGATTAACATTAAAATTCCCGTTCCCGCTGACCCAGGTCGGCAGTCGCAAAATTTCAAAACTTCGGCTAAATTCGAAATTTGAGCGTTGGGATCGGACACTTTGCAAAACATAGCTTCTAGACCATGTGGATAAAGTTTCAGCCAAATCCAAGGGTTACCGCACGGGTACTTCGTACTTCCCTAGTCAGTAAAACTGATAAAATCACTTCGCCTATTTCCTCCCGCCTTTGTTGCGCGCCTACCTCAATACCTATAATTTCTGTACGGAGAACTTGAAAGAACCGAATGTTTCTGATTACAGCTCGCCAGACCTCCACAGCGCAGCTGCTGCCTGCTTATTAAGTATTTAATGCTAAGTAACTTTTATATAATTTATATGAGATATCAATAAATAAGTCTTCTCATATATCACAAAATAATTAGCATCAAAAATTAGATTCAGGTGACTTAAATATCTTAGAACCTGCGACTCCTCATAACCCCTCGATTGTGCATAGTGGTAGTCGGGAAACTTCTGAATCGCACGATTGGATGCTTAATTTCAAATATAGTCTTCAGATTCTCATCATAATCCCGGAAGCCCATCAAATCCACAAATCCGATTTTCTCCTTGAGTTTGTTGATGCACTCCGGGGAAAACTAGAATAAAAATGGCATATGCTTCATAAATCGGATTAAATTTATTTCCGCAATTCTGAAATCTTTGTACGAACGAAATGTTACAGTAGTAACCAAATCGTTAAAGAATGAGCATCAGCAAACTACTAAGTAATCTAGAATGCAGTACGAGAGTGAAATAGGGCAGCTGAAAATCTAATGCTGTCTTGCATTTCTTCACTTTGACTTAGCACTGGGGCAGGTTAAACAAATCAAGTGGAAAACAAAAAATATGTACCTCGCTGACATCTTCAGCTAAGCTCAAACGCTCTAATCTTTTCATTTGCCCGAAAACACAATATCCAACGGCATCAGTAAATTTTTGTCTGCGTCCTTGTCCCATGGAATCGATGCTCAAAACTCGTAGATCTAGAATACATTTATAAAATTGGCTGGGCATGCCTACAATTATAATTGAATGAATTGCTCTGATATAGCTTACTTTTCAATTTTAGGATGGAGCTGTGTTCCGGGTGGTCAAATTGATTTTCATAGAAGTCTTTATTGTCTAAAATTCTTCTTAACACTGAATTGGATGCCCCTGAAAACAGCTCATCGATAGTGGGGCCCTTCTTCGCAGGAGGGTATTCCCTGACACTCACGCTCAAGACTTGTAAATTTGACGCAAATGCTTCGGAATTCCAAATGGCATTAAATATTTCATTCCTTTCGGGATTAACTGCCCACACTCCAAATCGTCGAATTATGAGGGAGGAAATGTTTGGAAAAACAATTGAGATTCGTTGCATTATCTCAGCTGAGAGTTGGTTTTCAGAAATCACTAATTTCCTGAGGGAACTGCAAGGTGATTGTTGAGGAATCATCTGTAATAGCATAAACGAAAAGCTTTATACTTTGAAGGCAAAAATTGCTTCGTTGTACGCTTACTTAGTAAAAGTAGAAAACAAGATACCTGAAATCTCTCCCTGTAGTCAACTAGTTGATCTGAACTAATTTCCAAATATGTCACATTAGGAAAAGAAGCTGCATAATTGATGCTGAAATCTTCTGCAGGGACTGGACTAGATACTCGGTGCCTTCCCAGAACTAATTGGTTTAGTGATTCCATATTTTTTGGGAAACGAAAATATTCGTTTTTCCACGTCAGCTTCTTGATAGTAGTCTTGTGTGTCGATAGAAAATTGTAGAGATCATCAAATCCTTTGTTGTTTTTGCTCAAACCAATTTCCAAGCATCTTACTTGAAAAGAATCTTCATTCCTTGAGGTATCATTTTGACATTGGCACTGACGAATGATATCAAGCAAACCATAGAATTCTGGACACTCCATACAATTACAGTCCAGATGTAAAGCCAAATTTGTTCGGAGCTTGTTGCCCAAATTACCCAGCAAATTCTTTAAAAATAAGCACAAGTTCCTTGCCTCTGCCTCGTCCATCATACCAATCACAACAGTCATCCACTCAAGATTTGGCAGAAGAATTTCATTCGGAGTGCACATTGATACATCTTGTAGACGTCTGATATCCTTTTGGGAAAATTTAAAGCCTTTGAAGTCTATTGTTAAATGCTTCAGGTGGTGTCCATGTAACTGAAGCACAGTTTGCAAGTTCTCGGGTGTGACGGGGTTCCAATAATTGTGTCCAGCTCGAATGTGCTCAATCTTTTCTCCAAATGCGCCCAAAAATCTTTTTAAGTCCCATTGGTAATTGAGATCGAAGGAATAACTTGAATAGGGGACGTTTGGTGGGTGGTTTCCGAATGTTTGAATGAAAAGCTTGACGTCGTTCAAGCCAAGATTGCAATTAAATGCAAGCATGGTTAGATTTTTCTTGTTCATTTTTTGTATTTGATCAAGCGCGAGTGAATTCCAATCTTTGCAAACTTGACGGCAAACCAGGAGATCTGAAGTTGCCAGATGTCCAAATACATTGCTCAGAATCTGTATAAAAGTTTGTTGTTTTATAAAACAGATACATATGACACTAAGTATTTCAACAACACAAAGGTGTGCTGAATTATTTCACATATTGAAAATCTCAAAGCTTTTTGGCGATCGGCCACAAAATTTTTTAAAATTGATTGGAACTCGAGGCCACTTTACTACTCAAGTGTAGTAAACTCAACTCTGACCCAACAACACACGTAATAATCTCCTAATAATTATAAGATTTTCATAATTGTATACAATGAGACTCACCAAGGGATTAGCTAGAACTGACGAAACAACTGGAATTTCTTCACAAACATTAGTGTACTTGACTCCACTACTTGTGGCTGGTCCTCGATGACGAAGTCGATACGGAAAGGTCATTTTGCTGGGCAATAATTGTGTTTGTCACTAAATTTGAGTTAATTCATCTTCTCGTGCACAACCACGGATTAGCAATGTCGACCTCGCCAATCCCCCACCATCCAACACCTGTGTAAAGCGCATAAATCAATAGGAAGAACTATAAAACTTTTAATGTCCTTCCTCCCAATTGTGTCAGATGCCAAATCTGACGGAACGAATCTCCGCTCTCTATTTTTGCCTTGCGAATTGCGAAAGTGTGTCACTCAATTTCCCGTCCTGTCTTTTACGGCACCCGCTTAGGATTTTCGAATGGCTCAAATTTGTGGAGCTCAATGACGCAAACGTATAGTCAGGAACTAGTCAAACGAGAGCCCAGCTTACACAACGGAATTCGGATGAAGCATTTTCCCAATTCTAATTAATATTATTTAATTCTGCCACTGCAGACTGCAGATACTATGAATGGAAATAACGGCTTTTATTGAGATTAGGAAAAAATTTAACAAAAAATTTGCATCTTAATTTCCATTTCACCACCATTCGTGAGTGCAGAAAGCGTGATCGTACAGGACTGAACTTGAACTGTGTAAACATGTTACTAGTAAAATTTAACAAAAGCAGACACAAAAACTTACACTTGAATCTTAGCGTTACTCTAGTATTTCATTAGTTTGCCAAACCGACCGACCGACAACCACCACTTCGATCGGCTGGCTGGCTACATACATTGATCGCGCGGGCAGCTAGAATAAAGGCGGTTGAGGTCTGCGAATTGGGAGTGAGAAAATGATTTTCAGGTATATTATTTGTTTTAATGAAATGAGTGTTCTGCTGAAATCCACGAAATACAGAAAATTTAACAATGATTAGAAATGCGGCATATGGTCCAACTTCCTCAGCTGATTCCCGATTAAACTCGATTTGATGTCTGAATAAATTGCGTCATAAGAAAATCTGTATTTGCTTTAAATTGGATTTGATCAGTCGATTTGACCGCGCACTTCATTGATTGATATGAAATGTATTTGCTGCGACGGTATGCTCCCTGACACAATCCTCCATTGGTAAGTTTTACCGCTTAAGTTCATTAATACTTAAATGCTGATAATTATGATGATTTGAACACCCGTGCCCAGTGCTACATCATATCACCAAAAATTAAATTGCGCAAACCACATTAACAGATTCTTCACTCATTTGCTCAGCTGAATTTTGGTGCGGCGCGGCGTGGCGGGTATTGGGTACACATTCTTAATCAAAATCATTTGAGTTGAGAGCGGTGCGGGTTAGTTTTCCCGAATTAAATGAGAACAAAATGTCTGAAGACGGCGCCTTGAAAAAATTTAGAGTGGCTGTCGTTCAAGCAGCATCAGTTTTATTTAACAAGTCCAAAAATATTGAAAAAATGGGTATATTGACTAAAGACGCAGCGTCCAAAGGGGCAGCACTCGTCGTCTTCCCTGAAGCATTTATTTCCGGCTATCCATTTGGAGTAACCTTTGGCGCTTCGATTGGGAATCGAACAGCAGAAGGAAAGAAGGAGTTTCTGAGGCATTTTGAAAGCTCAATTCAAATTCCCAGCAAGGAAATCACGGAACTGGAAGAAATTGCTAAAGAAAATCAAGTGCATTTGGTTGTTGGTGTGATTGAGAAGAATGGCGGAACACTTTACAATGCTGCAATTTTTATCTCACCAGAAGACGGATACTCTGGTAAATAAAGTTAATAATAAGATTTAGAAATGTGTCAACACTGAGAGCTCCATATCCGATCTAACCTGAGCGAGTGGTACATTTAGCCATTTAAGCCCATGCATTTACTAAAACTTTAATTTTCTATTAAATTCCAGGAAAGCATCGTAAAGTTGTGCCAACGGCTATGGAACGTTTACTCTGGGGGCGCGGGGATGGGTCAATGCTTCCAGTGCTGGACACACCATTGGGGAAAATGGGTGCTGTAATTTGCTGGGAAAATTACATGCCGCTCCTCCGCACAGCAATGTACGGCAAAGGAATTCAACTTTATTTGGCATTGACAGTCGAAGATGGGGAATTTTGGGTGTCAACTATGCGTCACATCGCCAGGGAAGGAAGATGTTTTGTCTTGTCCGTTAATCAGTTTGTAAAAAAATCAGATTACATTGCACAAAATGTAAGTCTCGTGGGTTATGAAGGTGGACCCGAAACTGTGGTTTGTCGTGGTGGCTCCTGCATTGTTAATCCAATGGGCGAAGTCATTGCTGGACCGAATTATTCGGAGGAATGCATTCTGGTGGCTGATATTGATTTGGATGAAATTACAATGGGGAATATGGATTTTGACGCTGTGGGTCATTATTCTAGGCCGGATATTTTTACATTGCTTGTTGACGAGAACCCGAAATTAAATGTGGTTAAGAAATGAGTACATGGCTTGTAATGTTTTTCAAAATAATCTGAAGACAGTGGGACAGCTTCGTTATCCCTAACTCTGAGAAGGTTATTTTATATACTTTGGGTTTTGCTGGTGTTGCATTTTTGTTTAACATTTTGCACCCGGTGGATAATTTTGCAGTGCTTATAATTTCTAAAATGTGATGTGAATATGTAAATGCCCTGTGCATTCGGATATGCGCGTCGTGACAAAAAAAAATACTTCACAGACCGAAAACAAAATTTGTTGTTACAGGGGGTGACAAGTTCTTGTGCAATGCGTGCTAAATATTAACTCGATTATTAATAATGTTGGGAAATTCATCATGTGAAGAAGTAAAACTCGGAGCGGAATACTACCTATGTGTAAAAATAAGAATTTCTTTCAGTAGTGGATATTGAAACAGTGGTTTGATTTATTCTGTCATTTTAATTTTACAATTTCCATTTGCTTGGGGGGTTTTCCATGAACGGGTTGTATTTTTTAGCTAGGCTTACAGGTTTAACTAGTTGTGGTCTCCACTCATTTGACTGGTGTGCGTGAAATATACCACGTCAAATTATAGTTCGTGTCAGAGAGGCCATAAAATTTAGACAAGGGAGCCGAATGACAGAAAAAGTCAAAGATTAAATTTAGCTCCTGGTGTATGTCATTTTATACATGCCTGTATATGTATGCCTGCAGCACAGAGTTTACTCTGTTGTTATCTACAGACTTATTAATTGACGAGGCATCAAGTTTGTAAGATACTTATGAAAAGCTGAAAATCAAGACAAAACATTACGTGCATTGCAGTGCTCGGCGCGGGTTCGGGTCACCCTTGAACCCGACCCGTGCCGAGCGCTGGTGTATTGGACTCTTATATTTGCCGTCGGATCTAATTCACAAATTTTGCTTTCATTTTTTGAGGAAAATGATGACGTTTTATACTACGAGGTATAATGGCATGCCTCCGTGCGCGTGCCCATGGACAGGTTTTCAAACACTATCGCATTTGACTCCAGAATATTTATTTTATTTTTGACATGTCACGCAATGAGTTTACCATCTCGCAGCTCAAAGTCCCTGAGTGACATTCAACAACATACAAATACGGATTAAAGGTTAAAGCTCAATTCCATGTGTCCATGAAATTGAAATCAAACTAAAAATAACTGAAATACAATTAAATCCCCTGGCCATGCTGCACACAAAAGGATCCGATCTGATAAGCATGCAAACAATAATTTCGGAGAACAAAAGGTGTACGTGCAACCTAACACGGATCCGTGCCGCAAACAATCCTAAACACCTGACCTTAACTACTCAGGGTGCAGATTAAATCAGACAATCAAATCCTAATGAACTATCTTCAACTATTCTCACCTTTTATCAGACATGTTCTAACACGTGGCACAATGTATAGAAATTGAAGCTGGATAAAAGACTTGAACAAATCAAATGATTCTCTTCCAAGCAAATTTCTGACAATGTTGAGGAGAGTATCATTTTTTACAGTGCTTTATTTCCTTCCGGCGTTAATATCAGCCGAGGTTAGTTTCGCTTAAATGCATTACGTATGAGTACGAGATGCAAATAACACGAGTTTCCAATTATTATACAAAAATAATAATAAATTAGATACATTTCAATATGTGAATAGGATTTCCACGACGTGAAGGACGCGACGCGATGGGATGAAGAGATTTGGAAAAATATTCCGGGAGAAAATTTTGCCCGATTTTACATTTTCAATGTAACTAATGCAGGGGAATACAATGTTTCCGTAAGCCCCGAGAAGCCGATTTTGAAGGAAATTGGACCTTATGTTTATTTGTAAGGCAGTTTTGGAACTAAAATCTAATTGAAGTCGTAAAGAAATCAAAAAAAAATTGAATACAATCTTTTTTTTTAGAATAAAACGAGAAAAGTTCAACATCACGCAAAATTTGGAAGATGGTTCTTTTTCTTTCCGCGAGAAAAAGTCCTATCATTTCCAGCCTAATTTATCCGGTGGAAGATCAGAGGATGATATTGTAAATGTCGTGAACACCGCATTGATTGTACGCCGAAGAATCATAAAAATACAACCTAATCGGCAAATTTGATTGACTTTTATTAAACTTGTAGACATTTGGGAATCGAGGAGCAGTTAAATCCAGCTTTATGTTCAGTTACAACTTTGGAGTAATAATGGAATCCGGTGAGGAATTTATTTTAAAAGGTCAAACAGTGTCCGAGGTCCTTTTCAGTGGGAGGAACGCGTCAATTTATCTGAAATATGAAAGTGAATGGGGTTCTGACGTACCACCAGGATTCGAAGCATTTGAAGATGGCCGTTATGGATTATTCAAAGGGGTGAATATAATTCGGCAAAGAATAATGACCTGAACTTATTCAATTATTTAGTATGTACTGAATTAGTTAAATATTATCTAACGTATTTATCAGAAAAATGAGAGCAACCTCGGATTACTCCGAGTATATCCGAGGTCATCCGTAGATGGCCGGGTTGGCCAAGTTATAAGTTGGAACGATAAGGGCAAACTGGATTTTTGGAATGATGATGCGAATGGTAGATGCAACGATATCCTTGGAACGGATGGTTCAGTTTTTCCACCAAATTTACATTCCGGAAGTGATATAGTCGATTTAAAAGTATTTCTCCCAGAAATCTCACGATCGGTTCCACTCGTTTTCAAGGACGCCATGGAGCTGGGTGGGGTTTCAGGGAATCGGTACAGGATTTCAGATAAATTTCTGGAAGACTTAGAAATGGAACCCGACAACGTGTGTTCTTGCACGGATAGATTTTCGAGGTGTTTGAGAAGAGGCGCATTAGACATGCAGTCTACCATGTTGGGTAAGTAACGATTTAAAACCTTCGGACAATTTAAGAAATTTACGTGATATATATTTTGAAATTCAGGAGCTCCGTACATTGTCTCCTATCCTAACTTCATGAAATCAGATGGGGTCTACTCACTTAAAGTAGACGGGACTCTGCCGGCACCATCAATTCATGAAACCTTTTACGACGTAGAGCCGGTAATATAATTTCAAACTTTACATATGCTACGTAATTAAAGTGAGCTGTAGTGGACAGTTCGGGAATCGATTTGTAATCCTGACAAAGTGGCAATGCTGTGTGGGATGTTTCAACTCATTACCACTTTTGTAAATAGATAACCGGAACTGTGCTGGAGTCAAAGAAACGATTTCAATGGAACATTCGTGTTGGGCCCATTTATGGGGATGGTTTAAATCTGACCTATTTCAGGTCTATCCCCGAATATGTATTCCCTCTACTATGGGTGGAAGAGGTACGTAAACGTAGTACTCCGTCCGTATATGTATTGGAAGATGTATTGGCAGATAAAGTACATATAGGTACATGCACGTGCGGGTTTAATCTATGCTAATAGATTTTCATTCCAGCACATGTTGCAATCACTGAATTCAATGATAGTTATAGCTAGATGCATATCAAATTTTCGTATGATTTGCAGAGCTTCCGATTGGATGGTGACATAATTGCTGGACTAAGGGCAGAGCTTGAACATGGTGAAGACGTTACTCTAACCCTACCAGAACAGGATGAGGATGAAACAACTGAATATAAAGTTCCGGAAGTCACTTCTACCAGTACTATTGCTGCCCCGACAGCATCGTCGGAGGGAGCAACAAATCCAGTTCCAATTACCAGTGAAGCACCACCGGCTACGTCAACTATTAGTATAATCACCACAGAAAAAGATAATGTTGTAAGCACCACAACAACAGGCTACGATGCCGAGAAGGAATGCAAGGGTCAAGTCCTAGTTGACAAAATATGGATTTCAGACTCTTTCAAGTCAGTCAATATCCACTTGGCTTTTCTAACAGTTCTGGCCGGAATCGCCGTTTTAATTTGTATAGCTGCTATTGCCTTGCTAGTAATTAATGCTCGAGCGGTTAATAATATGCAAAGAATGATTAACGTTGCATTTGACACTCCACAACTACCGAATTTACCAAAAGAAAAGGAGAAGAGTTAAGAGGTGTGGCTTTTATCGGTTATGACAATCTGTCCATACTGCTTTGTACAAATATGGCGCATTTGAATATTTTATTAAATCCAAATAAATTCTTTACTGATTCAGTGCATTATTATAGCAGTTCTAGAGTAATTAAAGGTTCTATTATTAATTTATAAAAACAGAAGTAATGTAGCCCAAAGTTATAAACTTATAAATTATAATATGTTCGGACCTGGTCTTATATGTATTTTCTCAGTCCAAATGTAAATCCATCGAAGGCAACGAACTTCGATGACCGGTTGGATTGTTTCGTGTTTGCGAGCAACTTTCCACAAAACTAGTTATTACCAGTTAGGCCATTGCCTTTGTTCTGTCCAGTTTAAACTGGTTTTGTCTGTGTTTATTTGTGTTCAATGCTATTTTTACCTTTGTTTTCAAGGGTATAAAAACCCCAGGAAATTGTGTTTTAGAGTTAGTCTGTGTTTGAGATTTGTTGTGAACGTACGATTGTTGTGTTGACTTTTGGTTTGAC
>JAAXYW010002742.1:0-14033 GCA_036851895.1 Orthonychiurus folsomi | reverse complement strand
GTAATAACGGAAACATCGACAGAAACATTTGCGTAGGTGAAATTGGAGATTTCGGAGAGTGCCCAACAACTACCGAACCCCACTCCCCGCTTAATTCCATTAATTCCGTTTCCGGGTGATCGATCAAATCAATGCTTCTAGCAATACATTCACTGATTTTGTCTGTATGTGAGCAAGATTGTTGATCGGGCTGAGATTGATTGCCAGTAATTGGTTTGCTAACTTCCTCTGTGCTCTTCAAAGGATTGGAGTCATTTCCATTAGCTGGGACAGGATCGACTTCGACATTGGAAGTATTAATTGATTGCTCAAGTACCTGCATTTGCCCTTCGGTCACATTTTCGGAAAGTTTTGCGGAAGGGGAAGGTTCACGCCTTTCACCTTCCTTATCACACTCGTCACAATTTTGAATATTGCTTTTGCCGACCCCAGAAATATGCTTTGGCTCTATGCTCGTTTTTGGACTAGAATCATTTGCTGTAACTTTGGAAAACGCAGTGGAATTACTTTTTTCTATTTGGTGGTCAGATGTACAAAGTTCAGCTTCGCTAATCTCTCGTACAGTTTCTTTCCAGAGTGGATCTTGGCTCGCAAGTGAAATAGCTTGATCACTTGTTGACACTCGACTAATTGAAATAATTTCAGTTACAGGGATTACAGGTGATTTCTTTGCTTCATTGCTCGGAAGTATTTCAGTTTCTTCTGCGCCTGAAATATCCACTAGGATTGGCTCAGGCTCCGTGTCATCTTCAAGTTTCGAAGCATCCTTAACATTAACAATAGATTGTATTTGCACAGGAAGTGCCTTGTCAGTTTGAGTATGACAAGATTTGGATTTAGCAGCACTTTTTACTTCTTCCATCCGCCTCCGTTTGAGTTTCACAGGCGAGATTGGTATCGCCGTCGCTGGCCTTCGAAGAGGCGGGATTGCAATTTTTGGGGCATCGCCACTCGATGATAATGGCGGTTTACTGAGTATTATTCTTGGGCTTGGGCTAATTGTGAATTGAGTAATTGTTTGAGGTTGCACAACAGGGCATCGGGTCAAAATATATGTAGTCTGCAGTGGAAAAGATAAGTTCGGCAATGTAGTTGTTGCAGTTGGCTGAATTAGGGGATTTATAGACCTTGCAGTTCTCATGCTTAATTGTGGTATCAACCTTTTGCTTGAGATGAGAGGTATGGGCTTTAGGTTTCTTATTTTTTACCAGGGGGTTAGATTTGCAAATTTGAGGAGTTGAAACTTCAACTATTGCATCAAGGTTAGTGTTGTTAACTCCAGGTGGTTCAGCCCTATCCGGTACCGGTTGATTCTTATTTACTTCACCGGAATTTGCTTCCTTCAAAGGGCTTGTACTATTGGTGGCATTTCCATCTCCGTCGTCAGTCACAGTAAGATCTAATGTCAAATATCAAACTTGTTCGTTATACAAATCCAACTCAATACTATTCGCCTATTGTGGAATTCGCAAATCATGTAATTACTATTGATTTATAGCCCACCTTTTTTAGCATTTGGCAAATTGTCCGTACACTGAGTTTCATCTGCGCTGACTTGCTTGCTATTTTCCAAATCGTCTTCAGAGAGTTGATTTGTCCATTTCAAACGCTTCTTTCCCAACACCTTGATGAATGGGCCAATTGGAATTGGAATTTTGGCTTGATTCAACAGGAGAGTTAATTGCTTGACTCGAAGAATCAATTTATTAACTTCATCCTGCAGTTCTCGTATTTTCTTAACTGAAATAGAAATCGTTTCATTGGGATTATTATTCGAGGAGCCACAAGCCAAGAATTTTGACATGTTAAAAACGTTACAAGTCAGGTTAAAAACCCAAACCAGAATCAAATCAGAACCAAACGGTTTTGGTTTTAACTTGACGTCTTTATCTGGCTGCGTCACGCTGAAAACATACAATAATTGCATTTACATGCTTTATCCACATTGTTCTTCGCAATAAGTTAACTGAACTCGACTTCCGTTGAATGCTTATAATTTATGCACAAATAATAGTTCGGACTAATTGAAGATGATTTTGCTTACTTTGCTCAGTCTCTTGAGTTTGTTGTGTCAGCAGTCTGGAATTGGATAGCCGAAGTTCCTTAATAAATTGTGTTGATTTTTCCAGTACATCAATTTTAGGAGGATCCTTTGCAGGGTCATAGTTCGGCAGTAGTTGTGCAAGTGCTTTGAATGCATCATTGAGTCTATCCCTTCGTTGTTTCTCCCATTCCTTGTACTTTGCATTGTCCTTCGTTTTCCCAGCTTTGGATTTCATCACAACATTAGCTGGTCTTAAATGTGCTACAAATAACTGACATGTATCATAATTACTGACTGCTGAGGCTATTTTATTTGACACTTGTTTTTCTTCGGGTTAAATTATTTTGTGTTCCTGTGCACAACTTTCAGAGGTTTTGAATTTACGTGGTTTGCAACACGCGGATGGAGCACCCCCCGCTTTATACAAACACTTCTTGATTTGTCTGCTCGACGTCGACTTATTCGTGCACCGAAAAAATATAAATTAACCACATCTGCAGCATCAGAAGAAGCCGCCTGATCCTTGGGTCGATAGCGATTTGAGTTGACGGAGGATACCTCAAGGTTAGTGAAGCTAATTATTTTTCAATTTGTCTACTAGACTATGAATGACACAAATAATTATCACCACACATGCCACACTCAATGAACTTTTTTGGCTTGGGGAAAGGCAGAGAGAGTCCAGTAATTTGTACATGACATGCTAATGAGAATTATGAAAGCCAGGAAATGGTTTGAGTCCGGATAAATTAAATTTAAAAAAATTAAATTAGCACAAGCAGACTAGCAGACAGGTAGGTGCCAGCTAGCCAGTCGAATTGCACTGTTGCCTACTGCTGTATCCGCACATGGCCTGGCACTGAGGGTGATTTTATTCCCACTGTATAAACTGTTCATTCATATTTGCTGAAAATTAACCAACGACTGCTAACATTGGGCATATATTTGACTCAAATCGTAAAGTCGTGTGCCAAGATGATGCAAACGTTGAAGGAGTTTCTCATCTGTTGCCCGAATAGAGCTGAGCGGACTGCTAACATGTAGGATAATTACGAACACATTAATAAAATCCCAAATTAGATTCCGAATTGTTCTACTGAACCTTGAGGGCGTTCACGACTAACTATTTGTTTTTATCTCACAGGATGGCACATTTTTCTTCCCAAACCCAAATAAAGGTGGAGCCAATGGACACTGGATTACCCTATTCGTATCCGGGAGCGAATCCAACAGATTCTCCAGCTCCGAGAGTGACGTTCGCTCCAGGAACAATGGTTGCTGGACCAGCTTCGACTGAAGTCACTGGTACTGTACAAAATCCTCCATTTCTGGATCATGTACAGATGGTCCAGGCCCCAGCAGGGACAGCAATAGCGACAACACATCCGCTAACAACGCCAACAAGACAGCAGTTTTCTATGCCAGTGTCTTCAACACCGCCGCTGACTCCAACTCGACAATTTGGAGAACAGTCGCCATTAGATGTGTCAGAATTTTCCTTCTCAGATTTCCTGGTTCAGTTGGAGGATTACTCACCAACGGTAAGCAACCTTTGGATTCAATAAACGTTAACACAACGCTACATATTATGCAAACAGTTAAACACAATTTTTTAAAATTCCGTTTCAAGTTGCCGGACTCTGTCGCGAATCATTACCTTCACTTAACTGGATTTGAGTCATCTGATCCAAGGATGAGTCGGCTGATATCCATTGCCGCACAGAAATTTATTTCGGATGTAATCAACGACGCTTTCACGCACTGCAAATTGAAGGGACAAATCCCAGTTGGGAAAACAAAAGTTAAAGACAAGAAATACGTCTTGACTATGGAAGATCTAGTTCCGGTAATGAATGACTATGCCATTACACTTAAGAAGCCCCCATACTTTGTTTAAATTGAAAATTATTAGAAAGTTGTGTGGTTGTGTCGTGTCTACGCTTTGTAAAATTCTTTTCACATGACGCTGCTTCGCGCAATTAACCGTACCATCTAGATTCATTTTCATAATCTTGGAAGCGTTAAATCTAAAATAATCGTAACCCCATTACTAGGAATTATATCAATTTTTATTGTATTTCAATTCAATCTACAAGTGTGTAAAGCAGTAAAGAGTTTGTAGATTCACATACATAATTTTTGTGCATTCAAACCTTATGGTACGATTTTTGACACCTTTCATTTCGTTTTTTGCATTCGTGTTCAGTTATTGGTTAAGCATCAGCGTTCATTGAATACTATTTGATGTGGCATTGTCGCTGCGACAATTCCATTCACTTTCTGTTTCATAGTTAGTTTTGGACCGAGTGGGTCTGGGCAAATCTTGAACTTCTGGACAATTGTGGTTGTGATTAAGAAGAGCTCATCTTTCGCTAATGTTTCCCCGGGACATATACGTTTTCCAATTGAGAAGGGCATAAGAGAGTCATGTTTGAGTACAGTTTTGCCATCTGGACCAAGAAATCTTTCCGGACGGAAATTTTCAGGGTCTCCCCAAGTTTTAGGATCGTGGTGTATACCGTGAAAATTTGGAATGAGCATTGTTCCTTTCGGGATAAGCCATCCTTTGAGATTGAAATCATCCATGGAATAATGGAATACTCCAGTTGCAACAACCGAGGACACACGCATAGTTTCCAGAAAAACCGCTTCAGTGTAGGGCATGCTGGAAATAACAGTTTCAGAATTACTTATGGCATATAAACCTTAAGGGTTAATTTTCATAAGTTCATTATAATAAATCTAATTAAAAGTTCATTACTCGAAGATGATAATGTTAAAAACTGGCTAATAATACCTAATTTTGTCTGCTAAGGAGGGAAGTCTTTGCTTTCCTATCACACCATCAATTTCAGAATGAAGCTTTTCCTGAACATCGGGATGCATAGCCAGGCATAACATAAGCCACGTCAAAGTAGTGCTTGTTGTTTCCCCGCCTGCACTGAACAAGTCGTCCAGAAGGGTCACCAAGTTTTTTACTATAATTTTCAGATTCGAGCTTAAATTTTTTAACACTAACTTAATGATGGTAACACTAAATTGAACAAACTAAGTCAATTATTGAACTTACTTCCCTCTTCCTTATAAAAACCGGAGGACGGATCAGCTGTCTTATTGACCGCATCAATGTAGCATGCAGTGAAGTCCAAAATAGTATTTTCGTCATGTGTTTCTTTGCGAGATTCCACAAATTTTCTGATGAAGTTGTTGGTCTCATAAAAGGAATCCACGTATTTGCTCCAACCAGTCGCATTTGGAAATAATTTAGCCAGCCAAGCCATGAATATAATTATCCCAGCGGTGCCGGTTTCCGATAGATTCCTTAGAATTTGGTAAATTTTTCTGTTTCAATTGCTTTCTACTGCAGCTTTAATATAATATATTCGTGTGAATTACCAAAGACGACTTACTGTGTGACACACGCGACCAGTTTAATTAATTTGGGATCATCATGGCGAAACCTTTCTCCAGCAACTATTGTCCAGATTGCGTTAATAATTGCAGCGTTGAATAATGACTGGGTGGAAATTGGCTTCCCTGCTTTTTGAGAAATCCCACGAATGAGCTCTTGAGCTTCGTCCATAATAATACTTTCCATGGATGTTTTGCCAAATCCGAAATCACGAAGGTGTCTCAACAAAAATCTTCTCTGTTCAGTCCATTTTTCACCGTCTTGAAAAATTACTCCCCTTTGAACACCATCCGTACCACTGCGGATAAGATTCACAGGTAAATGGAATCGTCCACACAGTTCTGGTTGACTCCAGGCTTCCTTTATCAATTTGGCATCACGAAGTACAATGGCTCTGTATCGTAATTTTGAACAAGGATTTAAAAAATTACTTTGAGACATACTGCAAGAGTTGGCAATGCAAACCTTACCTATTCATGCCTAATTGGACTGAGATAATTGGTCCATACTTCTCTGCCCATTCCGAAAAAACTGGGGATAAAAAAGCATTAGTTTCGGCTGTGGAATTAGAGGACTAGAGGTATCAAACTTACGAAAATGAATTCCAATTTCCTCATATTTTGCAAAATATGGAAGGTGGCCAAGAATAGGAATAGCAAATGCCGGCGCTTTAAAACACAAGAAATAAATGTTATTAATGAACAATAATTAAATTTAAATCTAAATTTCTGTTCGTACACGGAGGACATCCTTTGTGCCTTCTATTCACAAATATAAAAGAGAGGATTAGTAATGCGAAAATCCCAAGAATTACTTCAAGAAACATGGTGTTCCTTTGCTTTGGCAAGTGATAGTGCGAATAATTTCATGAGCTCTGCATGTGAAATGTTATGGTCAACAAGGCCATCCTACCATCCATTCGGCATTCATCCTGCACGCACTCTGGGGCTTGGTCGCGCTCCTATAGTAAATTATTCCCATTATTTGGTTATATACAAGTCTGCTCATTTTTGCATTTTTATTGGCAGTTCAGTTCCATTAGTCTGCTTTGCTTAGGATATTTTGCTTAAAGGGCAAAGGTCGGAAGGACGAATGAGGTAATTAAATATAAAAGTATGCGTCGACAGGAGACAAGTTTCTTTAGACGTACAGGACCTAGGACGTACGTATAAGTAACGATTTACACCACAACATAACATTGCTTGATTACAATTTGAAACGCGGTCTCATTATTATAGTTCATTTTTATTCTTCATTAAACCATTCATTTATCGCAAGTTCTTTTAAGCCAGGATGTCACCAAATAAAATGTTGTTTCATAAACTACAAACACTGGCTCATGAGGAGTCACAAGCCGGAATTTGATCAACTTAATTCATTAAAATAAACGTGGTCAAGAAGCAATGCTTCACCCTAAAGGAAAATCTGCTTGTAAATCGCAAGGTATGCTAATACCCTGTCTATTTTCCGCTCCTGGTACATATGTAAATATTAATCTGCTCGCTTCTCTTGTGTAAAGTTAAGTTATATGTACACTACATTTGTGTATTTGTGTGTATACATTTATAATCAGAACAAAATGGCTTACCTATTTAAAGTTATTGCAAGAAGAGTCGAATTCTGATCGTCGTGCTTCATTCGTTCACCTGTGGTTGTTCTCCAATCTCCATAATATAAAATGCATTGATTGCAACCAAGCTAAAGCGATGATGCGTGGTTGAAATGGGCACCTGATGAGACACTCATTCGGCCGTGCTTCGTGATATTACCTAGTCTAATAAAGTTAAAAACCCAACATTTAACAACATTCCAATATTTAAGGAATGCATTTCACGAACTTAACTCTACCTGCGACAAAACACAGAACTAGCCAAAGCTTCACGTCAAATTTGTGGTCATTCACCTAATTGCAGCTGTTCAAGACAGAAAACTAATTCTATACATTTTTGAAATTTAAACTGGGTCTTAATTAGAATGTCGCACTTATGTATACGCATGATCCCATCTAGAGCAGGCACAATATTTGATCCATACTGCTCATACATTTGGATTAGTTTGTTTAGCGTAACATTTCCTTCAATTACAAAATGAATAAGAAATCCAATGAAGGCAATTTCCGTTAGACCTAAATCAATAAAATAAATAAATATTAACGACACACGAAACACAAATTATACAATAGTAAGGTGCTCTGCGACACCGCGCCGCGGCGAGAGGAATTTCTAGAAACCCACAACATATTTTATGAAAGAGAATCGAAACTAAATATGACAGCCGGGTTGTTCTAATGTATGTTTAACAAACGACAGCCGGGGTTGGTAGTAAAGTTTCACAATTTCTCCATTTAGTAGCTAATTTGAACAAAAAACCACAGGTAAAATAATAGCAAGCAAACGATTTATGAACATCGAAACAGCAAATTCAAGGTATTTTATATATGCATGCTGGATGGGACAGCTACTGAGAAAACAGTCAAAATATCAATGCGTTTTCAGTTTCATTTAATTCAGTTATCACTTCGTGACTTTTAATATATTTAAAGAGAGAGTTTTGACAAGCAATTTAGAGAATTTTTGCATTATGTCCATCGTAAGTTGTTCTTGCCTCGAAGGATCTTATGTGATTCTGTGCTGTGGCTGTGAGTGATATATACATTTTTCCCATGAAACTAATTCAGGCCAGGCGCAGAGCAAAAAACGCCCATATGATACTTGCCTGAATGGATTTTCATTTGTTTGCATTGCCATTCACATTACCTCGTGTTCAATTTGACACTGGGAATGTGCGAGTTGAGGTTGACAAGAAACTAGTATTGGGTACAATAATTAGAGTTCTCAGGAGTCTTAAAAGCAAACAGCGAGGTAATTAATTTACGTTTCATCTCAACACGCACATCACAGGCAAGTAATTGTAAATATACAAGACATTGTTATCTAGTAAATCGCGACCCTAGAATCTTCTAACAACAACGCCTGATCCCGGATCTTTACCTACCTATGAAATACAAATTTGTTAAATACGAGGAACAATTTAATAAATGAATGGAATTCAGCCCAGGAATCCCCACTCCGAGCTCCTGCGTGCAGTTGGGCTGAAAAAGTAATCACGAACATTTATGTGATACGTGCAGTTAGCCTGGGCTGTATAACCACATTTAATTGTATCCTTGTCGATAACTTCACCAATTTGTCATTTCCAGAAAATCTATAAGACGGAAATGGATGGAAATTAGCTCCATTTCATACGCGGATTCCCTGCTTTTGCTGTAAGTCAATTCTAATAATGCATTATATAAAAATAATGATAGCTCAAGCAGTATAATTCCCAGGCCGTACTATGCAATGCTTAATCACGCTGAGAAATTAATAGCTGAAAGGGAAACACAAGCACCAGAATCCACAACAACAGGTAAACGAGTGGATTTCCAGGAAGACTCTTAATTTTGAGTACATGTATGAAATATAATTTAAATAAAATTATATCGAAAACGAATACAATTAATCGTCAATTATTTTGGCAGACCTAAGAACTGAGCAAATTAAGTGCATCTCTGAATAAAATGACAGGAGCAAACAATCTTCTAATCGCCAAACTCAATTTATTAACTCTGTTGCAAACATCATTGCTTACGTTCACACCTAAAATGAGCTTAAATTAATAGTACTAAATCGCTCTATAACAATTACTGGTGTTTTAAATAAACACTTTCAATTGGAGGGCGGCTTAAGTTCAATGAGTGAACTAGAAAGACACCCCAGGATATCTTAATGTAAATACAACTGGTTTCATTTGCACTGATTTCATAACATAATCTCCCAAAACAAGAACAAATTGCTTAGGATAACTGGACACTCTACTCTGTATTACGCATTTGAATATAATCTTGCTCGCCGTTCAAGTTTCTTTAAAAATACAAAACTCGGGTCTTAACCAATGTCGACAGTTACGTTTGTATTTATTTTGATAAGTACATGTAATTATGTAATAGAAAAAGGAGTTCCAACGGAAAGCGAGCTAGTCTAACAGTTTATAATAATGAATTATACTCGTATCCCTGTCAAGGACGACTTAAAAGCTCTCTCAGTATTAAGCTTAATTTAACTCAACAATATAATAACTAATCCTTCTTTAGGAAAATAGTCTCCTCTTCAGCTACCCAAATTGCGGTGAGACACATTTGATTGGAATGAAATGTGAATTGTCGTAAAATTGCCACGTAGCATCCATTAGCATGCTAGTTTATCACTTAAATCACATTAAAATATGCATAAGTCCAAACAAAGCTGCACAGATTTCTTAAGTCACATTAGGTCAACCATTTAAAAATAACTGAAAACAATGAAAGAGAGGTACAAGTTAAGTCGGGCGAGACCCAGTATTGAGCCTGTGCTCGACGTCCAGCTGCTCGTTAAAAATGTCTGGTTTCAATAATCTACTAGGCAGATCTCCTTAAAAAACTGCTTCCCGTTTAAAATTCTAAAGAAAATTCAATCTAAAATATTTGATCGTTAGTTTTGTGCACTTTGACATAGAAAGCCGGTATATAGTAAGTAGGTGGATTTTGTAAAGATCTATCGCTGCTCGTTGTTATTGTTATTATTATTTGCCGCAACAGGTGTTTCAATCTCTCGCTGTGCTTTTGAAGTTTTGACTTTGTCTTTTGGAGTTTCTGGCTCACCAGTCTCCATTGCAAACATTTTCATTTTTTCTTTGAATGTCAATTTTTCAGGTTTCGGTGTATTTGCCGTGTGCTTTTGTTGCTGTTGTTCGGCCATTCGTTTCCATCTAGGATCACGATATACTTCCTGCAAACGTGAAAAAACGTGGGATGAAACAATTTGTTGATCGACAATATAACTTATTAGCACAATGTTGAGAAGTCAAATCAGTACCTGAGCTCCAATTACACCAGGAGCGCTTCCAGTGGCGGAACCAATTCCATCTGGACTCCTTGGACTCGATAACATGGCTGCGGCCTCAGTCAAGAATTGCTATAAAAATCCATTGAATCAATTTAATTTTGATACTCATTACGTTAGTTCGACAACCATGTTAGAAAACTCTTACATTTGGGTCTTCCCGAACTTTTTCAGTCTCTACTGGAGAAGGAGAGGATAACTCGTTCGTATCCACAGTTTCATTGAAAGACACTGATTTCTTATCAGACTTTGGCCGAGATGGGGAAGACTGTGGCGGACTCACTGGAGATTTTTGTGGCGAAGGAGGTCCAGGTCTGTAAAAAGCAGGCGGTGGGGATTTTGGAAGAGGAGGAGCTAACAAGTGTGGGCTAGCTGAATCGGAGGATGGGTGAGTAGGAATTGTTGGGGAACCCAACTTGGGGGGAAATGAAGTTCGAAAAGGTGATTGGTAGGATTGTTGTTGCTGTTGTTGCTGCCGATGTTGCTGTTGTTGTTGGTGCGCAAACATCAGTTGACTCTGGCGTTTAAGCTCTTCCTCCTGCTGATTTATTAAAATCAAGATTCAGCAAAATCAAGTACAAATTGTGATAAATTTATTAAAAGCAGGTTTGGGCAAACATTTAAAGCGCAGAAGCTGATTGTAAATATTTACCCGTCGTTTTTGAGCTTCCCGAACTAGTCTTTCTTCAGCAGCTTGTGCAGCTTCCAATTCTAATTTTTTCCTCCTCATTTCTTCAATCTTTCTTGCTCGTTCTTCATTTAAAGTATTTGCATCCTTTAAGTTATTACCCCCATTCATTCCAGCATTTACAGCGTTAACCGCACTGTGCTGAAGCCGAACTCGCTCCAAATCCTCTTGAATCCTCTTTACCATTGCCTTCCTGTCATCTTCTTCTTCGTCTAGATCCCCTCCATCGTCATCCTCATCTCGTTTATTGAGCTGTTCTGCTCTCCTCTGGAATTCCCTTTCCAGCCTAAAACAAACAAAGCCATCAGTCAATTACTTGTGCGGAGGGGATATTGATATATAATTCCCCTGGGTGGACAAAAATGAACTTAAAATACCTCAATGCCCTAAGCTGTTCTTCTTGTGCGGGATTTCTATTGGAGCCCAGACTTTCCAATTCGACAATTTGTTGATCCCTCCAAAATTTTGCAGCCTCTCTTCGTTTCAAAGCTTCCCTTTCCTTTTCTTCTCTGTTCCAGGGATTAGCAGCGGAATTTATGTTCAGATTAGTTGGAGGGATTTTATTATTTTGATAAGTGAAAGCACCACGTGGAAGCTCTCCCATAC
Organism: Orthonychiurus folsomi; assembly: GCA_036851895.1. Taxonomy (NCBI): domain Eukaryota; kingdom Metazoa; phylum Arthropoda; class Collembola; order Poduromorpha; family Onychiuridae; genus Orthonychiurus; species Orthonychiurus folsomi. Next base: position 2,364 of record JAAXYW010002742.1, on the reverse strand, counting down.
TCGCCGAAAACCTGTACTCGTCTGGAAGTGGAGGTCGACCTGGAACAAAATCCTGCTGTTGATCCATACCTGGGCGGTATGGCTTTGGCGCAGTTGGTGGTGGACCAGCTCTAGAGTTTGCATGTGGCGGAGCTCCTTGAAATGGGTATCGGCTCGGTGGAACATTGTATCTTTGGCTTGAACGGTCTGAAACAAAATAATTTGTTTAAGATTGTGAAAGTACAATTTACTACCGAAGCCAAAAGCTCCCTCACCTGGTTGATTCTGAGCTTTGCTCATCATGATGGCTGCCCTCTCTTCCCTTCTTCTTAGCTCATCTTGCATTTCAAGCATTTTGGCCTCTTGGCGCATAAGATTTTGACTGAAATTTGGTTGCTGGAGTTGTTGTTGGTGTTGTTGCTGGTACTGAGGTCGTTGCCATTGTTGAGGAAGTACAACTCCATTCAAATTGGCAGGGATTGATGTATTCATGTTCAAATTAGGTGGTGGGCCACGCGGAAGCATTGAATTCGGGGCACGGAAGCCAGAGCTTCCTGCAATATTTCCGACGGAACTGCTGTATGGAATGTACGTTCGTACTGGCATATTGGCAGGGTTCACGGGTGGAGGCGGTGGTGGTGGATAATATCCAACATTTTGGTAAAACCGGTCTTCCTCTGGGACGTTTAGTGCTTGAATTGACGATGGCTTTCCCATTTCTGCCCGATGTGACTGATCTGTCAGACTTTGGATTGACCTATAATAAAAAGTGATGTTATATTATATGATTTGGGCAGATTCTGAAACACAAAAAGAAACAATAACCACTGTTACCTTGACCTATGAGCTCCAGTATGTTGTACTTGCATGGAATCCATATGACCATGTGAAATGGACCCCATTGGTTGCTTAACATGATGTTGCATCGTCATCGACATCGTTGGATAATTTTGAGGGTATCGCGGACTTGTAGGTTCACCCAAATGCCCAGGTGACCTTGTTATCGGTTGGGTAGAATTTAAACCACTTCCGTCCCCAATATTTCTCCCACCTCCTTCGCTCACAAGAGATGGGACAGACTTCGAAGATTGAATTCGGGGTTGAATGTGGGAATGGGGATGAAGGGCGTGAATGCCACCGTCTGTGATGTCCTGATTCTGTTCTCGTAGAATTTTGGATGGTAAATCTCTTTCGCTCATACGCCTGGGAGCATTAAACCCGCCTAAAAGTCAGACGAACAAACAAAATTAGTTGGAAGTCTCCAGAGAGCTGGTACAATAAAGAATTCAAAAAACAGACATTGGATTCCAAATTAAATAATAAATGAATGAAACTGATTGAATCGAGAAGGTGCATTGGTGCACGAATGAACAATAAAGCGAATAACATGTGAGAATATTTGATGAAGGCTAGTGAACGGAATTGTGGTCTCATGCCCAATCGACAAAGCAAAACACACAAACAATTCAAACATGCGAGAGAATAGCATGGAATAAGTGCACTGGAGACTTAGCCAAGTAAATACAAGGTTTCATTCGATTGCTCGTGCAAATTGTGAAAACAAATCACGCCGAAGTACTCTTCAGATAAAGGGAGGTATTCCGACGACGGAGTGTTGTTTGAATCCAGATCATTTTTTTCAAATAATAATACGACCAAATCATATTAAACATAAAACTTGACATTTTTTGCAAATTAAACCAGTATAATACGATAAAAAACGGTGGTGCCAAAAATTCAAAGAAAAGAACCAGACTAAAATATTGGACCTTAGGCTTCTTACAAGGGGTGGTCGCAGCACTTTTGGCATGATAGTTATTATTGAGGAAGAATTTTAGAAGACGAGATGGGCCAACAACTCTGGGCACGCCGAGAGCAGAAGAACTGAGGACTTTCCGGCTCAAAGCTTCAAATGATTTGGCACGAGAAAGGGAACCCTCACTCTGAGCCGAACGAAGATATCCAACACCAGCAGAATACCTTTCGTTGCACTCAAAGGTCAAGTCACTTCTTGGTGAACTTAACTCTGAGGTGTACTCCTTCCATTTGTACCTGTCCTCTTGGTAGTAGTCAAAATCTATTTAATTTGAAAATCCAAACTCACTCATCGTACCAAACTCATAATCACACATTTAAAAAAACCCAAGCACGCATACATGGTAAACTAATAACTAGTTCATTATTTTTAATTTTAACACATTAGGATTTCCAGCGCCCAGTGTAATGTGGTAAAAAGTTAGTTTTTAAAAAAGATGTCAAGGAAGTTCAAATCAACCGTTGGACTGCTTGAGGATAGCAATTATAGTGCTTAAAATGCACGATTAATATTCTCTGACAAGCCCAATGTGTCTGATGTTGGACTAGTTATTAGAGCAGCTGCATGCT
>JAAXYW010002741.1:832-14047 GCA_036851895.1 Orthonychiurus folsomi | reverse complement strand
TACGGTAAACCTCTCAAACCTAGTCAGAAACGGAAAGAACTGATGAAAGTCCAGCAAATGTGGAAAAATGAGGAGGAAGAGGAAGAATGGAGGAAAGAGAGAGCGGATGAAAGTCGCATGAATTACGCTCTTCCAGTCACTAAAGGTTATCACCAATAATTATTTAAATTGATTAATTTATATAGAAAGCTATGGAGCAGATAGCTAATTCTCTTTTGTTTATACAGGTTACTTCGAGTCAGTCAATGATAAAAGCAAAGAAGCTTTCATGACGGCATTGGACGTCTTTAAATTGAGGGACAAGAATGCTCGAGGTCATGTGGAGTTCATTTACGCAGCTTTAAAAAATATGAGGCAGTTCGGTGTGCATAGGGTAATTCAATTTTAATTAGAAATTGAAATTAGTTAAGTGGAAGATATCACGATTTTAGTTGTCAGTTTCGGTTGTTACATTCAGCTTCATGAACGCATAATGCTTTCAAATTCCAAAACTATGTATTGTCTTTATGATTTGCAGGACTTGGAGACTTACAAGAAACTGATAGATGTTTTCCCTAAGGGCAGGTTTGTCGCTCAGAATATGTTTCAAGTTGAGTTTCAGCATTATCCTAAACAACAGGATTGTGCTGTTGATATTCTCGATCAAATGGAGGATATGGGTGAGTACTGACTACTGAGGCTAGAACTGAAGCAGTTTAGTCTTTAGTGCAGAACATAAATTAGCTTACAATTAAGAATAACACGAATGCTATCAATGCATACTATAGGTGTTCAACCTGACACTGAGACACAAGAATTGCTCACCGCCATATTTGGGTCCTATGCTTTTCCAATCAGAAAGTTGATGCGAATGATGTACTGGATGCCAAAATTCAAAAATTTGAGTCCTTGGCCCGTTCCTGACCCCCTACCAGACGACTCATTAGAATTAGCAAAATTGGCAATACAACGAATAACATCCGTGGACTTGAAGTCTACAATAACTTGTTTTAATGTGAGCGACCCCTTGACATTTTTGTTCAAATTCAATACACTACAATGCGATTGTGTTTAAAAACATTACAGGCAATGGACTTGGAGGGTTCTACAGATCATACTTGGATTGTCAGTGGCCAAAGTCCTGATCAAATCAGGTTAATTAAGGAACATCCTGCGGATCGTCCAATTTACGTCGAAGGAGCTTTCCGAATTTGGCTGCAGAGATCTTGTATAAATTACTTTATTCTAAGAGCAGAGCCTAAGCCTCCGTCAGATGTGAAACCACTCGACTCAGATGGTAATTTTAACTTTTTTTTTACGCTAGCACTCACATAACCTTCATAGGATTGCCTTGTCAATCGCTTTTGAAGCTTTTAACATTTCCTAAACTTTTATGCTCGTTTCTAATATTTTAAAATAAAAATTTGCAGACACGGCCAACATGATTACACTGTTCCACCCAGATTTTTATCGAAAAACAAGTGGCTCATGTTCCTACAGTCCATGAGCAGGAAGACGGTGTTATTTTAGCAGTGTGTGCAACGGGTACTTCATCTCGGGACTCAATCATTTCCTGGCTTCAATTTCTCGAAGAAGCCAATCCGAGGTTGGGGAAGGATATATCAGTTCTCATTAACCTGAAATCGCCCCTTGGGCCAACAGATGATTTGGAACCGATGGAGTTAGGAAAGAAAAAACAAGATGCTCAACCACAAGTCGGAGAAGACCCGAAGAAGTTTGTTGCGTCGACAGAGGAGGAAGATGACGATGAAGAATATCTTGGTTTGGATCCGTTTACCCCTGAACTGAATCAGATAGGAGTTGGACGGCTAAGTGATACAAAATTTGTAAATTGGCCTCACCACTATAATGAGTATAGTATTAGGGTTAAGCAACAAAAGGCATTAAAAAGTGAGGAGAGGCGGCGCCGCTTGGCGGAAGAGAGAGAAAAGAAACGTTTGTTAGAAGAAGAGGAAAAGCAGCGTAGGCAGAAAGATAGACTCACTTGAATTTAAAGATTTTTGTGTAAGAAAAACATTTTATAAAATATTTATTATGCATGTACAGTTCAAGATGAGATTATGTAGAATTAAATTTAACGGTTGCCGAAAACTCCCTTCATGTTGTTGCTTCATAGGATTTGTCTTGTTTTTGCACAACATTCAACTTTAAACAGGATTCTGCTTCTGGTTAGGTCAATTGAAAGTTAATTTAATTCCGCAGCAGTCGAATATTTTGACTGATGCCTGATGTCTACCCAGCTTAATGAATACACATCAGCAGAGACAACAATTTGTAGGACAAGATATCATTGTATCTGACCTTTCCTCAAAATTGAAAACTTGCATGATGGTCAGTATTACAAAAGTATTCGAATTGCTTATACAAGTACCGCATATCTTGCACTTAATATGAGCAAGAGACTGCAACAGCCAGGTTTAGGTTTGAGACAGTTTATGTTCTTACTTCTAAAAGGCGACCATCCAACTACGGTAGACGTACATGATAAATTTCAACTAAATATAACTTATTTGTAGCTGTGCATAAAAATAGACAAGAGCAGCTTGCTTTTGATTGAAGTACGGTTCAAATTACTATTTGGTTAAACTCAAAGGTAGGCTGAATAACGGGAAGTCTGGATTTACTGCTTCTGCTTGCCATTCTACATTCTCAGGGGGCAATCCTACTTGGGTTGAGTGCCTTTCTTTTGAATGAAGTCTGGTCAGGCGTCGACTTATCAGTAGCGGTTACTGGATGAGTCAAGGGAAATTAAAAAAAAGATGTAGTGCTAGAGGAGCACTACCAAGATAAGATAAAGCTCACTTAACCTGTGTGTCATGTGCGTTGTCTCCGATGCTAATACTACCAAATTAAATGATTATCCCAGTGTAATTTGTAGAGGCAGGCGAAGTCCACAGCAGATCGTGACATCAACAAAGTCTCATGGTTTTTACATTTTGTTTAACAGCCGGTCCGTTCAGTGCAATCAACGTGCCTTCCGTGCTCGTGTAATTCTTTCAGTACTATTCCATGTGGACGAGGGACTTCGGATTTTGTATTCGGTTTCGACACTTCTTTGTCTTCAGTGTTTGCGATTTGGTTAGTTGGAATTTCCCTTATATTAATTACTATATCGAGAATTAGTTTTAAGCTGTGTTAAGCATAGTTAACATGTGAAGGCGGTTTTCATTTTCTCCCCTAAATCAAACCGCATAAGATAAATAACCAAGCACAATTCGCTTTGCTTTTAAGTTCAATTCTATGTAGTAATTACTAGAAGGCGGGGAAGGAATAAGCCCGAATTATTTACGCTGGCCAACCGGCAGGCATTCCAAGTCAAGTAATTTTTATCTTTTATACTAATTATGGTATTTATGGCAGTGACAGTTTTGTTTAGTCTCCAGAGTTGCGACACGTAGCGTGTTTAGTTGAGCTCAGGGATTTTCACGTACGTAAAAATATGCAGTAGCTTCGAAACTTGTGGATCATCAAGTTCAACAAATTGTTGCGCAAGGTGAAGTTTATGTAGTGAGAGTTTTATCAATTTAGTTTATTTGCTGATCAATCCTAATCCTGCACAACGTGTGGCAAGTAAGTTTGTTAGGGTTTTTAATGTTGCTTTTATTTGCTAAGCTCAGACTAGTGACATTAGGAACAGAAGAGGTCGTTCGTTTACTAATTATAGATGTTAGTAGCTTCAGTAGTTTGTTGTTCGTTAAACATAAGCAAAAGGCAATTTCATTGTTTTCCTAAAATTTGAAGTCTGTCTTCTATGCTAGAAACGTATTGCACTTGAAACCTCGAAATCCTGGATTTTCATCCATATAAGAGATTAGTATAGATTAGGATAGATGTGGATAGGACACAATCATTCAATTGACGTAGGTTTTCAAAATAGTGTGGGCGAAGTACTTTGCAAATTTGACATGGACTAGATATACGTGGGTGAGCAATAAGGAATTATTTCTTGGTGATAGTAGGCTTACACCCCACGTACCTAATACGTACGTCAGATTCCATCTGGAAAGAAATTTTCCAGCCCGGGTAGACGCTCCGACGGAAAGGGACGTTAGCTGGAATGGAATTAAATTTCAGAAGGGGCATTTGCAGATTATTGCATTTTTTCTCGTCCCTATTCGACTAGTACAATCGATAAACGTGCTACGTGTGCTTCCCTCGCTTTTATCTTCGTCGTTAATAAAACTTTACCACAATTTCTGAGTTAGTGCCGCCCGGCGCCCGCGTGAACCAAACCACGTAGACACGAAAAAAATCCCCGGATTCTACACGTGTCTGTGTGGAAGTCTCTTCCAATTTCTTTGCCTTACTTACGTAATGAATTGTACAAATAATAGTTGGTCGGTGCAGTAGTGCACATAACCTTGAGCGAATGCCGGATTTTCATAGACATATTTCATATTATACATAAGAATGCTTAGCGACAGCGACAAGTCCGAGTTTGTCTGGAGCAAGTCTATTGATTATAGTTAAAGTGAGTAGCGTTGGGATCGTCCACCAGGTCGGACGCCTAATTATATTCTGTCTGCTCTATTGTGTGTAGTTCGGAAAGTAATCCTAATTGCTATTTGTTATCCCAGATTCAAGACAGCACACGGGCCTGGGTATCAGCGATTTATTCATCAATTGTGTTGTCAAGCTCGTAAGACTGGAAGAATTATTCAACCGACGCAGCAGTGGAGATTAACAGGTAAATAAATTATCAACTTATTGAGAATATTCTGACGATACTTGCAATCCATTGATTGTTTGTCGTAAATTGCAAAAGTGTTCATAGTAATGCGCATATTTATATTTAGCTTGTATTAATTTATATTAAGTATAACCTAATACATGTAGCATGTGTAATGAATTACATCAATATTAGTCTGCCTCATTTATGCACTGAGTGTAAATAATGTTTGTTCGTACAGGTCTGAATCACATTACCCCACACCATGGTTGGATAATTGCCGTCGTCAATTCCTTAATCATCTGAAAACCCAATCTTACCTGTCATAATGTTTAATTGGTCCGGAGTTCATCAGCTGTCCTCAACGCCTGAAGACATTGTGTGCCCTCATGACGAAAATGAAGTTGTGGAACTCATCTTAAAGGCCAACAAAGAAAAATTTGTTGTTCGACCTGTCGGACGCTGCTTGTCATTCGAACCAATAAACCGAATCTGCGATGAAACCCACCCTGCACTATTATTGGATTTGAAGAAGATAAATGGCCTAATCGAATCCCAAACTACACCGACGAGCATTACTGTGTACGCGGGTACAACAATTGATCACATCATCGAAGTCTTACGTGATAAATTTACACCCCCACGGGAGATTGATTGCTCACCAGGGGTCATTGGACTCCAAACAATTGTTGGAGCAATTTCCACTGGAACCCATGGCCAAGGCCTTTGGCAATCTTCTATTGCGGACACCGTCATTGGGATTCGGTTTGTGGATGCTAATGGAGAAATTCATGAGATAAAAAGACCTGAACCGGATCCAATGAAACAGGACAAGGAAAATATTTCCGGCATTGTTGACCGTGACCTTGATGATTCCTTTGGTGCATTTGTGACTAGTCTCGGGCTTTTAAGCGTCATCATTGAAGTAACACTCCGCACAAGACCCCTTCGACTCGTCACTGTAAATAAGTACTCCCTTGATGCATCCGAATTCCGGGAGAAATTTATAGATCTGAATAGAAAATATGAATTTGTGAAAGCCTGGTGGTTTCCGGACACTAATTTGGTGCACATTTGGGAAGTTGAAGTCAATACAAATTCTAACGCTGAAAATGATGCTAATACTCTAGAGGCTATGCCCAAGATTGACACATCCCTAAATTCCAGTGTCCTTCAAATGGAAAAAGAAATGAAACAAGACACAATTTCCACGAATGGAGCCAAACCTTCGTCTCCTGACGAAAGTGATGGAAATGCGGATTTACCTGACCTTCTGGAGTCATCCACTCCTGAGGATGCACCGGCACCCGAATGTGGTACATGCAAGTATTCATTTTGCAAGGATTTGCAACACACGGTGGATATGAAGATGTCAACACCGGAGACTAAGCTTACGAATGGTAAAGATTCATCGAGCAACCCGCAAACCCCATCTGCATGTAAAGGTCGCCAATTTGAAACTGTTAGGAGATTCGCGAATGCAATCAGTAGATCCACCGGGTCTCTCAGCGAAATATTTTGCAAGGGGATCCCCGTCCCTCAAGTCAACTGTGAAATTGGGATTCCACTTCAAAGCTTTCCAGCTGCACTTGATGATCTTGCCGCTTGGTGGCAAAAACAAACCCGAACTGGAGGAAAGAAACTGCATTACCCGTTTATTTTTCGGTGCACTGGAGCTTCGGAATCCTGGCTGAGCGCTTCTTATGCTCGGGACACTTGCTGGATTGGCTTCCTCGTCTATTTGGATGACAAAGGTGGGATTGTTGACAATGGGATGGAAGTAGTGAAGGAGATTCAAACGATTTTGGCAACTCATGATGGTATTCCTCATTTGGGGAAACATTTTCGACAGGACATCTTCAAACTGAGCTCTTTGATGCCTAGGTGGAAGGATTTTATGCGTCTGCGAAGCAAAATGGACCCGAATAGTATTTTTGTGAATAAGTGGGCCGAAATATTTCTTTGTGAGAGTTAATTTTACGAACTTAACTACATTTTCGTCCCAATCTCCCAATTATAACTTTATCCTCAATCCTCATAATGTGTCGTCACACGATGTGACGGATAGTTCACACATATATGTACCTGCATGTGTGCCAAGGTACGACTTCTGTATAAATGCTTATGCTAATTAGCGTTTAGAGCATTGTTTTATTTTAGAAGTAATCAAGCAAATTCGGAGCAGCAGCAATATATTTTATCAACAAAGTAACGAGACATACATACATTTTCTTAGCTTATTAATGTGAAGAGGAATACAAATGTGGCTAAAAGCAAGTTCTTCTATTGAACGCTAACACACTAAGGAATGAATAAATAAATTTATGTATGCTAACTGGTAAACTGCTAGGATTTTCAATTTCTTTATTTTGGAATGCGGGAATAGAATACGGGGTTCATGCGGCATGAATAAAGCAGGGCTAATTACTGCATATGCGTTTGAGTGTCTAGGTAAAAGCCCAAACTGTATTGCTTGGAATTAATTGATGATACTAAGTTATTAATTCTGAATTAATCAACGTGTATTTTTTTATAAACTTGTATACTATTTCAGAAACGGCAACCACTACTAGTCACAGTGCCCTTATAAAGTTATTACCACTACACCTTATATTTTGTGGAAATGACGCATATTTTTGAAACCCCAAGAACCCTGAATAATAATAATTCTGATATGGCAGCTTGGGATAGGGTGTGGACGACAATATCGTGATTTATTTTTTAAAGCAAAATTTATATGCAAGCTTTTATGGCACCACTTGAAAGCAATGTTAGTTCAATCGGCTAATACTGTATATATAGATCTCCTTGAGGAATTCCGTAATGGCAGAAGAGCATATGAACGGAATATGCCCATGGGAGTGGGAGTAACAAATCAGTTGTACTGGTACGTCAGCTGAGCATTCTTGCCTATGGATTTGAAATATTCTTGGATGGCAGGTAAATCTACATCACGTGCTCCTAGACAAGCATTTTTTAGTCTTGGCATGTTAAAAATCACAATCAAAGCCGGAAGATTGACAGGAGCATCCACTCGCAGAGTTTCCAAATTTGGCATAGTTCGAGCAATCCATTCTGCTGAGTTCAAATGTTCTGGATCATCAATCATCGGGAAATATGCGGTCTTGAATTCTTTCATCTGGTGAAACGTAGGGGCATCAATATTTGTTGACAAGCTGCAGTGATAATCTAGAAGGTCTAAAATCTCAAGATTTACACAGCTATTCAGCCTACCGCCAACCGTTTACTTCAAGCTCCAGCGCTTCTTCAACGTCTTCTTCGTCTTCATCATTGATAGGCAATTCCTCAATCAAAATTGTCAAGTGTTTTATTGACGCCCCGTTTGACATGAGAAAAGTCTCATAGCCGCGGCTGGTCAGTGGATTCACACCAATACAATGTGACAGATCCAGTTCAATGCATTCCAAGTTTGAAAAGTTATATGGGCCATATGAATTGTTTGTTAATTTGCGTCATCGAAGTCAGTGATAACCAGTGCCGTTGATTTAAGGTTTTTGCAAGGGCGGAGCCAATTCAAATCAAAATGACTCAAAGTCAGTCCAACCACTTCAAGCGAATTACAATTTGCGGCCAAGATTTGTTGAACAGGACTGGTGGTAACGTTTTCGTTTAATTCAAAAGCACTATCGAGGTAAGAAGCTGATATGTGAATTCTTTGGAGTCCACAACTAGTTCATCAGATTTGGCAAAACTATTGAATGAGTAGATATATGTGATTAAGTTCGTAAAGATCAGGATTTTAAAAGTTCAAATCACTCATCAGGATTGCTTTACATAATTGACGTGATTCTGGCCCCCAGTATGTTCTAATCATGCAACTTTCTAAATTCAAGCACTGAGGAACGACTGACCAATCCAACTGAATGTCTTCTTACCCAAATTTGACAATATCGTAGTCAAAGAATTTGATAGTATCGGCATGTTTTGCTAAAAAGGACATCAAATTTTTCACAGTTCTTTTGTAAAGTAGCCTGAACTCAGTACTGGGAGAAATGTCAATCTCCAATTGCAAGAGATTCGGAAACCTGGCATACTTCAGAAGCACAGAGCAGGCCTTTTGATGATTGTCTTCCAGTTGGGGTCTCAAGTTCAATCCTCTCGACTACCAATTAAATTATGAATTAATTGTGCGCCCAATTAATTTGTTCTTTAGATTTAGTTTAGTTCTTACCACAATTTTCAGTTTAGTCACATAAGCAAATCCATTTGCATTCTTTTTCAAGAGACCAGAAATGACATAACGACGGGTTTTCTCCAGTGATCCGAACTCCAAAACCAATGAGCTGGCATTAGTGCATCCGAACTTTAAAAAATTAACAACTGTTGCTTGCGAGTTCCCCACTCCAAGAATCACTTCCCCTATAACCAGCAATATCCAATGGACGTCTACTGGATGTTTTCGAAACCAAATGGACGTCTATTGGATATTGGTGGTTATAGGGGTTCACCTCCTATGACGGGGATCCGTCTTTCTTGATGGGGTAAGCTTGACATTCGCAGGTTGCAATTCTGAACAGTGACTTGGTTCAATAAACGGTAGGTTTTCACGAATGGCTTGATGATCTCATTTTGATTTTCTTTGTCACCAATCAATTTTGGTCGGAATACGACAGACCCACAATGTACCTCCAAGCACTGCATACAAGGCGAGAACCCCTTTTATCCGCAATCGGAAGACAATCGAAAACGCGTTTGACCACCTGACAGTAAAAATTAAGAAATGGATTTTAAGTTTCATTTTTATTTCTCTAAGATTAAACTAATACCTCAGGTGGAAGAGAGCCAATTTCTTTTTGCTGATCCACGGACATTTTCATGTATCTGACCACTACTGTCTATAACATTACTTGATGTAAACGCTTACTTGGAGCTTAAAATTTTAGAACTTAACCAATTCTTTGACGCCGCGATACAGTTGACATATTGCGAGCGGCCAAAACATGCATTAGGTGGTATGTTTATTTTTAGGAAAGTTTGTGTCAGAACAACGAATTTCCGTGGAAACAAAGGGTTAATAAGGACTCGGGCGCCGTATTTCTTAACGAATTTTTTAAAAATGTTGTGCGGATTGAGTCATTAATTGTCCTGGGCGTTAGAGATTTAATTTTGTAAACACAGTCACAATTTACTTCCTCTGTTTACCAGAATCAAATATAATTATAGTCGTTTAATCACATATGGGCTATAGCGTAGCAAATCCAACACGCAAATACGACAGCTCAAGATCATTGTTGAAGGTGAATCCATTTTGTTATTGGCTTAGTTAGTATCCCTTCACTGTTCACTGTTATCCAAAATCCTAAAATCTAAGCATACCAGTAAAACCTGGAAGTTTCTAACTTAAGTCAGTTGTTCTTCATTGCTACGATTGCGCTGGGTCAATAATACTAATAGGTTGTGTTGTTAGTATTTCTTGCTTTCTTTCTATTTTCTCGTATCAAGACAACTAATGTGTGCGGCTGTGGAAACTTGGAAACCTGTTTATTCATAAAGCCGCAGCCGCTGACCGGGTGTAATTATTGCCACATTTCCACTTCCATTTCAGGAACCTGTAATTTGTAACTTTAAGAACACATGTGACCAATTGCAAATATTTTGTAATTGACATAAAATTTCATCTTGCGTGGATTTCAGTTGGTTTTAATAATATTGAATTAGAGTGACATCAATTAACTATCTATCTACCAATCTGCCCATTCCGAGCAATACTTATGTATGTGTGTACGTTTTGTTCATGCGAGCCAGTCGCAGTTCCTCCACCTGCTCCACGCTATCAAATTCAGCTGCTAAGCTAATAGTATATTCACATGTTTTCGACCGAGCTATGGTAAGTATTTAACTCCCAGGTGTGACCATAAGCCATCAATTAGTTCTGTAGTTCAAAATTGTTGAATATTTCTCCTCTTGAATTTTCTATTGAATGAAATTGCCAAATCCTGGGCCCTACAAGAGCAATTAAGTTGTTTCATTTGACGATGTATATCTTTCTTCCAAAATAAATTACACACAATTTCTATTGACTGACATTGAGACAACCTTGCCCGAACCTGTACGTTCTTCTCTACAGTTTTCAACATGTTGTCACACGGAACATTCCACTTGCTTCTAAAAATATTTAAAAGTGAATCAACGTGTCGAATCATCCCATTCACATGGAACAATGTAAACCAAAGGTTTGAAATATTGAAGTACAGAAAAGGAATTCAAGTGCATACATTTAATTTGATAGAAGTTATAATAACAATTCCCGTCATTTTGATCTATGGATATCAAATTATAGTATGAAGATCTCAGTCTGGTGGAAAAGCTCACAATCAGTTTTTATTGTTCTTTTGTTCTAATTGGGATTATTTGCACCTGGACTACTATTTGGAAATCCAATCAATTGCGAAGTCTTGCTAATTCAATAGTGCAAATCCAACTTCAGTCAGGTTTGCACTACGCAAATAATGCATAATAATTAAAATTATAAATATTAAATCTCTTGATTATTAATTCCTAGAGCGGCTGACACTGAAGAGTTTTGAAAAGAAATCCGCCTCACATGGACTCGTGTATTACATTCTCCGCCTATTAATTTTAAACCAACTAACTGTTCCTATGCTTTGTACCCTATTTTTTGCAACGACAGGTGCGCCTATGAATCTTACCTTTTATTTGGTCTATAAAAATCACCAGCACCGAAGAATTGGAAGTATTTGCTACGCATTGATATGCGGAATATTTGCTTGAAAAACAATGGGCGGGACTAATTTTATGATAAGTTTGATGATGGTTTACCTTAAATTTGCCAGAATTTGGATTCACAAAATGGGGTAAAGTGAAACGGATAAGATTATGTATTGTATGTACTGCAAAATCTGCTCATATAATTTTTCCAGGTTGAAAATCGGAAACAACACATTCCAAATTACGAAATACAGACAGGCTCAAGTGATTCACTCAATTTTCCGTGATGCTCTTTGTTATGAATGTGTCCCTTCATTTGTGGTATTTGTCTACTGGATCTGCAACAATGGGATTGACTTGCCTGGTTAAGGACTATTCCGTAATGCCGCACACACTGATGCTGATTTACGTAACCTGCTTAACCGCGGGTTTAGGCTGTTCATGTCTATTTCTAAAACAATGCGGAGATGTTGTCCATAACTCAAAAAAATTACTGCAATTGTATTCCAATCAAATTTCGTAGGAAAAAATGTAGGCTACTGGTAAAATCCTGTCAGTCTCTTAAAATTCCATTCGGCCCCTTTTTTCAGATTTCAGAATCCACGTCAGCAGTCAGTGTAAAATTTACAATGGAAAACGCTGTTACATTAATATTGGCTACGTAAATTGGAGTGTTTCAAAATTGTTAGATTCTTATCGTACATTTTAACAACAAGGAATGGTTAATGTTTGAGAATTTTAAGCTTATATAAAAATTAAATGTATTTGTCGGATTAAATTTTATCCACAGAAGAGGTTAAATTAGTTAGTGCAATTAAATTAGTAGGAATTAATTGAATTAAATCAGCCGATTGATTTGAAATAGCCTTCGTTTATAACACTATGATTATATTTCCATATTTTACATGGCAAAAAGTGAAGAATACTAAATGTCTTGCCGAATTCGTCTCCTATTTCTTCTTTGGTCTACGCAGACGAGGAATTAATACAACTTTGTTTTCTGTTCCTCCGTCGTCATCGACATTTTGTCTATTTGCTCCTCCTATACCTCCTTGTCCTCCGGAACCACCACCACCTGCACCACCTCTGCCGCCCACTCCTGCATTTCCTCTTGCACCATCTTGACCATCTCTTCCACCACCTCTTCCACCAGGTGCACCACCTTGTCCCCCATATGCACCACCTCTTCCTCCAGGTGCACCACCGCCTGCACCACCCCGGCCACTTCCTCCAGCATTTCCACTTGGGCCATCGAAGCTGTTCCTACCGCGCGATGCACCAACTTGACCAGGTGCCACTTTCGGCCTACGCAGACGAGGCAATAACACAACGTCGTGAACTGTTCTTCCACCACGGCCACCTCCACCACCGCCGCCGCCGCCACCACCTCCTCCTCCTCCTGCACGGCCAGGTCCTCCTGCATTTCCACTTGCACCAACTTGTCCTCCATATGCAACACCACCTGCACCACCACGGCCTCCTCCTCCTGTATATCCACTTGCACCATCTTGACCATTCCTACCACTACCTTGTCCTCCATACCCGCCACCACGGCCTCCGGCATCTGCATATCCACCTGCACCGCCTTGCCCTCCATATACACCACCTCCTGCACCGCCACGTCCACCTCTACCTGCATATCCACTTGCACCATCTTGACCTTGCCTTCCACTACTTTGTCCTTCATATGTACCACCACCTTGTCCTCTATGCGTGCCACCGCCTTGACTTCCATACGTGCCACCACCTTGTCCTCCATACGTGCCACCACCTTGTCCTCCATACGTGCCACCACCTTGTCCTCCATACGTGCCACCACCTTGTCCTCCATACGTGCCACCACCTTGTCCTCCATA
>JAAXYW010002740.1:0-14049 GCA_036851895.1 Orthonychiurus folsomi | reverse complement strand
GTGGTTGTTTATGCACCTATAGTAACCAATTGGAACTCTGATTTGATGAGTTAAACTACTCTCAAGATTTTAAATAATTAATAAATTTGTACCGCGTTTATTAACACCAAACAATTTCTTATGAATTAAATTGTGTATTTTGTAACAAAACTTAGAATGTGACAGCTTAATTAAACAAATATAACCTATTTCCTGGCTGTTCGCATACAATTTGAACAACTCCACTGTAACCATTTTTAAACTTGCCATCAATTACTTCCGAAATGAAGGTCAGGGCTTGGGTAAAGCAAGATTCGGCTGACTCGTTGGGAAGCTCGGCAATCAACCATACCTTTGAAATTCCCAAAGCCTTAGCAATATCTTTTATTTTTTCTCTGACTTGGTTTTCTGCTAGCGGCAGGCAATCCTTTTGGACTATCACCCACTCGTGGCCGGTGTTGTGTAGTACACCGACTACACAGTGACCAGTCCAGCGTTTTTCCAGTTTTGCTAAACCTCCCGTAAAAAATACAATGTCTTTCCTTTCCGACGTCATGGATCTTTTTTGCTTACAAAACTGGGATAATAACGACCTTGTTGCAGTCGCAATTGTCGCTGCGTTCGAATTGCTCCAAACGTCTTTACCACGCTTAAATTCATGTTGGTTTTTGAAAACTATCAGCCTCCAGTACCACAAAGCATAATTGCTTTCAAAGTAATTCTCATTTATTTGTCTGTGTAAGTTGGAGCAATTTAGCCAGAATTGGCGATAAACTATTACTTCTTCTTTGGGGTCGTGGTCCTTTGTTAGTTCCAAAGACCACGTTCTTCTGTACGTGCCCATTCGGGAAAGAGTCCTCACCCCTTGTTTATCAGACTTCTGGAAGAATGTGAGAACAATGTATTAGCAGCCATGCAATGCAGCAAGCATATACAAAATGAGTGGGTATGTCTTGAATAACTTAAGCTTGCCTGATTCACATTGAAATTCATACTTGAGATGGCAGCTTGACTTACGGTGTTATTTGCCATTACTAATTTCTTGCATGCTGAAAGTTGAGAAAAATAAATTTAATTTGAAATTGAAGCAATATTTTATATCGTTATAATTGAATTTGCATACGGATTTTAAATACTACTCGAATTTCCAGCGTACCCAAAATTGCTGGCTGGCTTCGAACATCAGGTGGGACTTGATCGGTAGGTTTACTTAACATTTCAACATTGGAATTGGCTTGCAAATTACATTGATTTGTTTCCCTATATTATATACCAAATAAAATTTAGAAAACAAAATCGTTATGCACAAATAATTGGAATAGAACTTTAGCCTCACTTTTGAGTGTGTATAAAAATATGTGCCTGAAGTCTAGTTTTTGTGGTAAAGTCCCGATTGCAATCAATGCGTGGGCATGGGTATTTTTTACAAAGCTGCGGGCGCATCTTTTGAGCTTGACGAGCTGCCACTTTTTTTCTTTGGCTCAAGTCTCTATTATAAAATTATAAAAAAAATTTTAAAATACGAATAAGGTCTGTTAAACTGCAATATAACAACAATAAAAGGAAATTTCAGACCAGGAGTGGGACTTAAAAGTTTAATAGAGAACATTAAATCCATACAAATAACCTCAACTAAACACAACTCAAAATTATTACTCACTTGATCTTGAGATGTGTGAACGCGTGTGATTTTAACCTTGATTTGTGAGCAAACCTCTTGCCACATTCCTCCTCCTGGCAAACAAATGATTTTCCTCCTGTGTGTGTCTTAAAGTGCACATTTAAATTGTATTTTTTTGCAAAGGATTTGTAGCAGTATCTCAATGGGCACTGAAACAAGGAGAGAAATGTCACAGGATACGGCACAAAAATCACAAACATATGTAGTGGGATTTCAAAATCTTACAAAAATGTTCGAATTAGCCCTACCTTGAATGGCTTCTCGCCAGTGTGTGTCATCAAGTGTTGAACCAGGTCTGACCTCTTTTTAAAGCTCCGTGTGCAACACAAGCATTTATTATCCACTGTCCCCATCGCTGGTTGCGGAATATAAAATTTGAACTAAGCCAAGCTCTGTGGACACCAATACACAAGAAACAATGTTACAAAGCATAAATCGATTCCCCAATAATAGTACACTTTACAACACATTGCTGGTGGAGCTGAAATGAGTGCGATTATTGGTGGTTATATACAAAGAAGAAAGTCAATAACAAAATTAGTTACCTTGTCCGCAATTCGAAACAAACTCCAATCAAAATGTCCAAATAGCTATGTGAGTGTTGATTTAATTATCAATTTTCCACGTGGATAAAGTGTGTTGAATCAATCTGAGCCAATTCACCAATTCCACTCATCCACAACTGAACGTCGTGTTCGTCCAGAATAACGTAACGATAACGTAATAACGCCCGTTGCAGGAAGTGTAGTGGGTGGGGTAAATTTGGTGGTCGTTAGGTTCTCTGCTTTACCGCGTTGTGCCTGCTAGGCCCTGCTGCATTGAACAGCGGCGGTTGAAGTCCGTGGCTATATGCATGCAATGCGTGTTTTAGCGTGTGTGGTAGTGCAGTGCAAATGCAGTGTCCAAACCTAGACCATTCTTCCCGTCCGGGCCTTCCATACCAAACGAGCATCTCCTCATTTAAACTGTGTACTTAAGCAAAAGTGGATATCGTAAAAATGCGTTTGAGATTTTTCATCATCCACAAAGTACGGCGCACAACATTATATAGTCAGACAACAAATATACTGCGCACGCTCACATCCAAATATTTGCGGAGTTAGATGGAATTGGTTAAATTAGCTTAACAATGGCTAATGCACAGCTAGCAGGTAGTCTTATAATATGGATTAATTTGTTTTATTGCGTTCAATATCAAACCGGAGGATTTACTGCAATTCCACCAATATTTTCTACGTGGATCAACTACCTTGCGCATTTGAATCTTCCAGAAGGTGAGCCTAGATTAATTCTGATTGCGAAAATGCGTTTTTGAGTACAGAGTGTGTGTAGTGATATAGTTCACAATTTTTTAAATAAATTTGTAAATGTTGGGATTTGAAAATGTGCGCATGAGTGAGTTTGTTTATAGAGTTGGCTGATGTGAGGGGGTTTTTAGGTTTTTTTGCGGTATATTTGCGGCCACAGTCGGCGATGAATTGAGTAGGATGACTGGCGAGGAGGATTTGCGGAATTTGGTTTTAGTATTTTCTATTTTTTTCCATTTCGGAAGAGTTTTGACACTGGTTAAATTTCAAATAACACATTTATTGGTGCCTTATTGTTTGCTCTACCAATTGCCATTACAATGTGATTGATTATCCAGTTTTTGAAAGTTTGCTTATTGCCAGTGTTGCCTTGACAACCAATTAACATCTTTTCCAATTAATATAATTCACTCACCATATCACATCCTGGTCATAACAATAAATATTTTCCGCGACCGCCTAAATCAAATTTTTATATTTGCCATGGCGACGGGAATTTCTACACTCTCCGACTATATTTGGATTTTGACACATCTCGTAACTATTTTCCTCATATTTGCGCAGATCTAATATTCCCGTACGGCGATTTCCTCGCACGTTTCTGTTCTGATGGAATATCCACAGGATCCACCCCTTACTTCCTTTCCAGAGATGGAAAGGTTGAACAAAATTGTTTCGAAGATGAGGCTCGCTTATTTAAATCTCTATAGAGTTGCCATTTATGGAGCAGGTTGGATTTTGTGTTTTGGAATTTTTTAATAAAGTTGCATCCTATTTTTCTAACTTTTTCGAAAACTGTTCCAAAAAAATGTTCATTCCAAAATCCTTGAGTCCTGCCATTCTCTACTTTACAAATGCTAATGTCCGGCGACATCCGGCCTACTACACAACCGCGGACACCGCTAAATGTGCCGCCGTTTATTTCGCCGCTGTATTACTAATGGAGTACACATTTAATAAATTTGGATGCGTCGGAATAAAAGGTGCATTTATTTAAACTTTTTCAGGAAACAAATGGCAAAGAAACAGACGAAAAAGGTCAGGCAACGTGGACGTTGCAACTCAGACAGAAAAAACAGGTGAGGCATTCAACTTTGTTGATAATTGTATTTTTCCTTCTTGGCTGTTTTTGTTGTTACTAAATTTGAAATTTCCAAACTAAAATTTGTGGCTACCATGGCAACACATTCTGAGTTTTAGTTTCAGTTTCAGAATAGCTTTATGAAAATGTCAACTAGATTCAACACAAGGCTGCTCTCCCCCTAGCGACATTATATAGATACTTATTCAATTTAAATTTAAATTTATATAAGATAAAGCCATCTTCACGTTCCTTAACTAAGTAATTTTTTACAAGAGTTGAAAGCTTGGTATTGTCAGAGGGAGGTATATTGTTCCACCACAAGGAGTTCCAGAACGCATATGCCCTGTATTTGATAGAGCATTTGAAAGATACCGATTTAAATTTTGGACATAACAGCAAGTTTCTAGTATTAGAATTCCTAGCCGAAAATTGTACCCAGTTTACAAAATGCATTGAGTCTTTAGCCTGCGTCACAAAATTAAAAAACTTCATAGTTAACCTTTCTCGAATTGTTGACAGTTTTAGCTGGGTTAGTATTTCCTTACAATTAATTCTTTGCATTTTTACATTTCCATTTTTTGAGCCTTCTTCCCAATTTTGTGATACATGATACCAAAAACTTATTTATCCTTAGTTGAAGATTATTTATCATTGCCGAGGGTTGACAATTCCACACTAAGTTACAGTAGGCAACAATGGCATGAACATATTCTAATCTCTGTCCCTTCACTGCAGAGCCAATCGTGATCAAGATGCGCAGGTTTTCTATATTCGTCGAGGAAGGCTATATTATAAAAACCAGTGCGAAATTGAACATTGCGAAGGCTCGCTCATCACAAAAGACTTATCTAAATAAAAATAAAGCTTAAGAAAGAAGCTTCTCCTACTTGTTTTTCTTGATCTGCGCATAAAGGACTACGAGGCGACGAAGGTGCGGGAACGGGATTTGGAGCTGAAGAAGATGCTGGACAAATACCATGCGGTGTCGGAGATCATAAGGCGCAAATAAGAGGGGCAGTTTCTGGGGAAGGTTGCTGAAGATAGAACAAATTAGTGTGGGGAAGTGTTTAATTAACATTAGTAAAGAATTGGACGATATTAGATAAAAAACAATTGTCCGCCCGTACAAAATTATAATTTGAGAGTTTTGGGTTTTGATGAGGAGTTGTTTCTGGTTTTGCAAGTTTCTGAAGACTGTGTCTGAAGTTTTCTAACCCTTGACAGCCTTTATTTTGACGAAAGTTTGAGTCACTTATCTTAATAGGTTTTAGATAGAGAAAAGCTTTGAAAGAAACAACTTTCTGTCATTTTCATGATTGTTAAATTTGGGCAAAATAAAATAATGCAAAATAGTATTTTCCACCACACAATATTATTTTATTTCCTCCACAATTTTGTTACTTCACTTCAGCTTCATCATTATCGCCGTTAAACAGAAATTTCAAAAAAATGCCGATTGTCAAGCCAGAAAAGATTCGTAAGCCAGGGATTCTGCTTCTGCATGCAGCTAGGTTCCTTCGAGGCCAAACACAATTATTTGTATTATTGAACACGAAGCCACACTAGCCAGTGATTCCGACATGCTATTTTCGTTGGAATGAAGGGATTCTGCTTCTGCCTGCAGCTGGCTTAGAGTTCCATCAAGATCAAACACAATTATTTGTATTATTGAACACGCAGCCACCCTAGCCAGTGATTCCGACATGCTATCGTCGTTGGAATGAAGGGATTCTGCTTCTGCCTGCAGCTGGCCTAGAGTTCCTTTGAGACTAAATACAATTCGTTGTATTATTGAACACGCAGCCACACTAGCCAGTGATTCCGACATGCTTTCTTCGGTGGAATGCAGGAGTCCAGAAGGTGAAATTATCTGAGAATATCAAATATATGTCCGGGGAAATCAATCTTTATTAAGTATTTGTTTGGTGATCTATAAATTAGATCAAAGGGAGTAATAAGAATCCCCAGCAGACTCAGCCTTATTGTCTAGTTCTAGTAAGTTACTTGAAAAAAACTCATGCATGTTTGTTTATTCTTATTTCTGCTGTGACTACTCATTTAATCAACCAGTCAATCCACAGTAAGGGTAGGCACTTACTGCTTGATTTTGGAAACCTTATTCATTCTAAGTGGAAAATAAACACAAATTCAAAACAAATATTCAGAGGATCAGTCTATGCTCGCTATGCCTTCAAGTTTTAGTTGCAACTTCGTTTGCATGTGAAAGATTTTTTTCGAAATTTGTTGGTCGGCAGTTTGGCAGTATAAATTCCAGCTTCATCATGCGAGCCGTTAAACAGAAATTTAAAAAAATGCTAAAATTGTTCAGCCGCCAGAAGAATTCTCAAATTTTTACAGATAATTCGTTTGCACGTACATGGATTTCTGCGAAACTCAGGCAGCAAGTTCATAGTTTGTCGGCAGTTCGACAATATAAATTCCAGCTGCATCATCCAAGCCGTTATACAGATATTTAAAAAATGCCAAAATTGTTCAGCAGTCCATACCAACAGACCCGCTCCTTATTTAAAATGTGTAATAATAAATTGATATAATAATAATTTTTTTAACATGCTCAAGAGCAAATTTGCATATACTATTTGTCCTTCTTTGTTTGGTTGAGCGGATATTAAGACTACTATTTTCCACCAAGCTTTAGAATACTTGGCATAAAAAATTGGAAAACAAAGTGGATTCTAGTAATTAAATAAATTACCCTCCTTTCAGTGTCAATTTGCGAACTATTAAGCTTCTGCGTTTACGAATCCATATGAAAGGACAAGTTGTAGTTACCTTGGTAAGGAATGTCTAGGAACGCAGGAAACCATTGAGAGTAATTAGAATTTGACCCCGCTGATCAATTTGCGAATTATATTCTATTTAGGAAGCTATGGAAGCGGTTGAATGTCAATCTCGCCGTTACAAACAGTGCTTTATGTGATCATAGATAAGAGGAAGCGGTTGCTGCGTTCGTTGAAGAGAATTGTGCACCCTCACCTGTGTTCTACAGTTTCAGAGTTTTTCTTTGAATACTTGTCCACCCCCTGACCTCTTGTCTACCCTAAATAATGCGTTAAGGTTTGGCGACATTGAGAACCCCCAACGTAAAATTTGCAATACAAATCGGCAAAGTCGCTAAACCACGGCGTTCTAACTTTGAACGTTGAACAAAACCACAAAATCACACGTCCGTGCTCGGTCGACGGCGGTGACGAGCTGGAGTAAAAAAAATCCTCATCCGTTAAAATATGTTCCGTGTGGGTGTGCTGGTTTTAATTAAAAAACATTTCGTTGGCAAAATTTATAGTGCAGGAAACTCCGTCTTTACTATTTACGGTTATTACATTTTTGCACTGCAAAACTCATCCCTGCAGTGTCTGGCCAATCAAGTGCTTTGTCTAGGAGAACTGCCTCATTCTACGAGGAAAAAAAACTGAAGATAAAATTTTCCGCCGACTCGTTATGGCTTACTCATGCAGTGCATGTTGTAGCTTGTTTTTGGTCGGTAGTAGGATAACCTACGCATTTGCATAACATTGCATTTGCGCGAAGTTCGTGGCTATGCATGCAGTGCGTGTTTCAGCTTGTTCAGGGCATGGTGAAGGGTCTAAAATTAGACCCTTTGTCCCCTCTTGGCCCACCCATTCTGAAGGCCAAGCGAGGATAGATAAGGAAGGAGTTTTCGGTTCCGTTGCACAGTATTCATCTGCACTTCGCGGACAGTGGACCGACTTCATCCGGAAGCAAAAAGACATTAATCATACCTAAATCCAGGTAAAAAATGTTTAACAATTTACAGTTTGGTGAATAGTTTGAAAATTTCAAGTGAACATACATGTAGGCATAACTTTGTTGAGATAATTTTGTTTAATTACATTTTTTCACATTTTGATTTTACTCTCAGTGCAAAAGTGTACGATTAATGCTGACTTTAAAAATACTTGAAACTTCCTGCTCGTGTTAAGAACTTCTTAAATTTAAGTAAATATTGTTTAACTTTCTAACTTTCTTTAGCTAAACACATTCATCAGCAGAGTGACATAAAATTCCACGTGGATTCAGAACGATTATATTGCGGACTAGAGAAATATCTTTCAAGAGGTGACTACTGTTTAATTTATAGTAATAGAATCGAGAGTGCAGTTGGGTGAATTGGTATTTTTTTCTAAATTTGCATATTGGAGTGGGAGGTGAGCGGTTTGGGGTTGCATTCGCGCGACGTCGTCAATGCCTCATGATTCGTTCAATTTTTAAATTTTTTACCTCTGTTTGGTGGCTTACTCATGCTTTGGCATTGGTTAATATATATGTACGTGTTGTGCAATGATTGTTGTGTTTTGTTGTGCTGCGATAGTGCACTTGTGCACGGAATGATGAGAAATGTCAATTTGTGTGATTTATATATCAACTATGCTAATGCTAATCCTCTTTAATTAAAAAGTTACAGATACGCCTACAGATGGCTCGAACCAAAACGACAAAGCAGTTTCCAAGAAGTTCAACGGGAGGAAAGCAGCCCAGAAGTCAATTGACTACCGGAGCCGCAAGAAAGGCTGCTCCAGGAAAATACGGGGTGAAAAGAGCCCACAAGTTCAGGTGAGTCACCACTGATTTCAATCAAGTAACTAAATTTTAATATAACAGTGTTAGAAAGAATTTGCAATTAATCCATAACGGTTTGTAAAACTTGGAATTTTGAATTTGTTCTTCCTTAAACAAAGGTCGGGTACCGTGGCTCTTCGAGCCATCAGAAGGCCAAAAGAAGAGGCACCAAAGCAATGCCTCAAAGACGGGAGGCTGGAAGTCTCCAGGGTAGTGGATAAAAGGGAAACTAAAGACGGGATTGAGTACCAGGTAAAGTTGGTAAACAT
The DNA here is from genome assembly GCA_036851895.1 of Orthonychiurus folsomi. Taxonomy (NCBI): domain Eukaryota; kingdom Metazoa; phylum Arthropoda; class Collembola; order Poduromorpha; family Onychiuridae; genus Orthonychiurus; species Orthonychiurus folsomi. The sequence goes on along the minus strand of JAAXYW010002740.1, from coordinate 5,127 downwards.
CCGAGAGTGTCGATGGGTAGAACCAGCGTATTTGAAGTGCCCAAAGCACATCGAAGAATACGAAGAATCCTTGGAGATTCAGAAACTAATTGACGCAGCGAGTCGGATTAAATAATAGGTTATCGAAAATAGGTTTAAAATGTTTTGCAAGAAACAGTATTTTCTTCAGTAACGGCAAATAAAAAAAACAAAAAATTTGTTTTCGCATTTTTATTTATTTTATAAGCTCTATAAATTAAGCAAATTCTCCGGGCCAGCGGCCAGCATTTAAAGCGCCCCCTTCTGAAATCTACCGCAGGGACTTGAGTCTCCCGATCAACTCATTAGTTCAAGTAAAGTTTGTTTAATTTGTGAATTAATGTTAGTCAATTAAGATTGTCCAATGGGTCCAGAAGTGTGCCAATGGGTCGAAAAGAAACACTTAAAGTGCCCAAAACACAACCAACAATTTGAATAATTCTTGGAGATTAAGAAGCTAATACTAGACAGTATTTTATAATAAATAGGTCTTGAAAAAACAATTTTCCGCTGTCATTCACGTGATTATTAAAGATTGTTAATATACAAAAAAGAAAGGCAAAAAAGAATTTTTTACAACAAAGTTTTATTTTATTCACTCCACAAATAAGCTGCCACCAGCAATTAACCCGTATCAATTAACGATTTTCTGTCAAAGGAGCATATACAAGCACAAGCCTTCTGATGTTGGTGAGCTACGAATTGGATCAACGGGACTAGTCAGCCACTCCCCACGTACCAATACGCGATTCAATGCCAACTGACAATAGCTTAGCGCAAGTATTTTTGTACTTTGCTTTGAATGGGATCAAAGAGACTTGTAAGCCACTCCTCACGTACCAATACGCGATTCAATGCTAATTGACAATAGCATAGCGCAATTATGATTGTGCCTTTTGGGCTTTGAATTGGATCAAAGGAAGCAGTCAGCCACTCCCCACATACCAATACGCGATTGAATGTCAATTGACAATAGCATAGCTCAATTATTATTGAACTTTGTTTGCTTTGAATTGGATCAAAGGGACTAGTCAGCCACTCCCCACGTACACAAGTCCACAATATACCTCTGCTGCCTACATAATGTCACCAGGCTTTAGTATGTAAAGGCAACAGTATAGAACACGTCTGTATGTAAAGTCAACAATATAGACGTCGTCTGTAGATAAAGCCCACAAGGTAGCCGGTAAAAATTGTAATTTTTATAATGTTACAATTAAAGTGCCGTGGCTGGATTTTTGATATGTTAGAAAACAATGCATTATGCTTATAAAATCTTAAACTCAGACAATTCGAAGCGTAGCCGGCAAATTATGACATTTTATTTCCATTTAGTAGGAAGCACATACAATCCGCGCTTCCTAGTGTGCTTCCTAATCAATGTGATCAGAATGCAATGTCTGCGCCCTTAAATACCGTTCTGTAGGAATCAACACATAAGCAGCTCTGCGCAGATGTGTAGCTATTAAGTTGGAAACAACATGCCGCAAATCATTTTATACCCTCAAATGGCATTAAGTAGGAAGCAATGTGCTATGTATCTCTGCTTCCTTTGTAATGTCACCACATAGGTTCCATGATTAGGTTTATAACAAGTACGCTGCATTGTTTCGCGAGGTACATCATGGAAGTACCTCGCTTCCAACGCCGGCTTTAATTCCAAGCAACCGAAGCGGTATGAAGTAGCATTTAGGTTTTAATGTCATTTAGCGCTGCAATAGGCGCATCAGACAGACAGACAGACAGACAAAACGATTACAATACATATGCCACATGCTAAAGCATGTGTGCTAGGTGATAAGCAACTGGTCAAGCAAGGAAGCAGTGCATCAATTGCATCATATCCCTCTACTTCAAATTAACTGAATACTATTTTTTTATTCTTGTGAGAGTAAATACTCACACCCATAAACTGAGAGTGTAGGCGGTATCGCCACCTCTCAGAGCTGCAGGCGCACTCGCATCTGACTGACTCAACCCTGACTATCTTGGATCCCTATTCCATCACCCGGACTGAGTAGTTGAGTGGTTTTCCCTATGTATATATTGTGACCTTGTGACCCTAATAAAGCAGGTCACCAGTGTGACCTCTAGCCCATGGTACATCCGTGTGTGTTGCCCTTTATTTTCCATCATCATCCAAGTCCAAAGTGAGGTTTCTCCCTCACAATTCTCCTGCCCTAAAACATGTCGAGTTGTGCTTCCTGATTGATTTGTAAAGAAAGAGACCACTCGTAAGCAAAGGAAGCAGTACCTGCTACACCCCCTTCACTCCGAATTAAATGAATCCTTGTTTTTCATTTTCCTGCCTTAAATTGTAAATGCTCAGTGCTCCCTCGATTTTAATTGTTAACTGGATTCGGAAATTAACAGAAATCCCTGGACTGTAAACCGGATGGGTAATGTGCGGGATATGGCTGGCAATAGCATTAAACAAGCATATCCCATTCGGCGCCCTCTGCCAATTCCCGCATGGGATCCTTGCTGACCCGTTCTTCCCGCTGTCCGTACCGTCCCAGTTATTGGCTTCTAGAACAAATATTTTGAATTCACTTCAAAATATTTGTGATCGAATGGTCGGGCTTACAGGTAGTTTCAGTATTTCGTAATAGTAGTAATACTTTTACTATTATTACAAACTATTACAACTATTGCAAAATAGTAAAACTAACTGCAAGCTTGATTATGCAATCGCAAATATTTTGTAATGAGTTCAAAATATCTGTTCTAGAAGCCAATATCTGAGACGGAATTCGACAAAAAATTTAATTGAAAGTGCCCATTGCTCCCACGATTTGATTTGTTAACTTGATGCAGTCATTTGTACTTATTCCTAATCATGAAAATTGCACTTCCGAACCTACCCAAAAAAATTCCAACCTGTAATCTCTTGCACCCTGGCGGCGGAAATTCCGTTCACAATAATTGACCGAGCTACGGCAAATTTAGGTAAAGCATCCCTTGGCGGCTGGCTACACTTCGTAGAGATTAGAGAATATCAATAAACCAAATTTGAAGTGATCTCGATTAGAATTTTGAATCCTATTTAGAAAATAAACCAAATTTGAAGTGATCTCGATTAGAATTTTGAATCCTATTTTGATTTTGGAAGTGAGTTTGAGTTGGCGGCGGATGTAAGGGGAGATCACAAATTGACAATCATTTCCAGGTCACCTCGCGTCATCCACTCGTCTCCTCCAAGATGAGCGCACGTACCTCCTTGACCTGCAAATGGCGTATAGAGAATGAAGAACATTGAGTAAAAAAGGAAAATATGTTTTTGTTAATCATAATAAACACTGTGCTCTAAATTTAGCAAACGCCACAGATTTTGCCAATCAACAACAGATCATCAGCCAGAACTTTCCGAATAGTTAAATACTTCTGTGTAAAACATTAGTCAACTAGTAGCTTTGGCGCATTTTCTAGTGTCATTTCCCGCATCTTAAAACATCAAATTCCAACATCTGCCTAGAGCCTTGTCCCCAGGAAAACAGCATTTCTCAGTTAAAATAATTATTTTCTGCCGATCTCCATTTATTTTTGCAGAGAAGTGATAGCGCTAATGTGTAAAAAACAAGCATGTTTTATTGACTTCAAACACAAATCTCCCAATAGCAAAGAATAAAATTTTGAAAAAACTTGAATATAAAATTACTACTAAATCTGAATGCCTACTCGATTATATTCTCCATTATTTGCATTTTCTAAGCAGTCCGAACATAGGCAGTGTAACCAGCGGCTATTTACAAAAGTTAACTCTGCAATATGCATTATATAATGCATTGAGCAATGGATAAATAAAGCTATGATTAATTGATTAATTTTCTAGAAGGCTGCAAGACATAATGTCCGTGCGTATTTCCTGATACTACGCTGGTAGTTCATGTTGGAGATACTATTTTGCTACTCTGCAATTTTGAAATTATTCTGTTGCATTCTTATTTTACGTATCGTAGGGTGTCCTAATACGCCCTCCTAAGTTTGACAGCCCACTACTACGCCTATCATCAATTATTGGAAAACGTTAAATTCAGAAATGGTAGGAAATGCAATTTTTTACGAAATTTTTTTTGTTGAATTTAAAAAAAATTCTGTGTTACCTTATTTTTCTGTAATGTCGGAAAAACTGAATAATCAACAATGCGTGCTAATTTGCCCCACCCATAGAGTAGCATGTGGGTCTAACCATAAAGTGAATGGAGATGGGACAAATTAGCACACTTAAACTCTATGATTTTTACAAAATCTTGAAATATTTTTTGAAATTTTGTGAGGTAAAACAATTCTGGCTCGTAATTTTCTGAGCATAAAGAATCGCTTTGGCCACAATATTAATTTAAGTTAAATTTCACATGTGCATGCGTAGCTACGGAGGGGATTCTAATTTAAGTGGGGTGTTTTAGGAACAAATTAAATGAGTACATTTTTTATATTCTCCTTATTAAAAACATGTAGAGTGCTGCTTCCTGATTGGTTGGTAAGGAAGGAGACAACTCCTAAGCAAGGGAAGCAGCCCATGCTAGATTCCCTCCACCTCAAATTAAATGAGTACATTTTTGATATTCTCCTGCATGAAAACACGTAGAGTGTTGCTTCCTGATTGACTGGTAAGGAAGGAGACAACTCGCAATCAAAGAAAACAGCGCATGCTACATTTCCTCCGCCCCAAATTAAATGAGTACATTTTTGGTATTCTCCTGCATGAAAACATGTAGAATCTTGCTTGCTGATTGGTTGGTAAGGAAGGAGACAACTCGTAAGCAAAGGAAGCAGCCCATGCTAGATTCCCTCCACCCCAAATTAAATGAATACATTTCTGGTATTCTCCTGCATGAAAACATATAGAGTGTTGCTTCCTGATTGGTTGGTAAGGAAGGAGACAACTCGTAAGCAAAGGAAGCAGCCCATGCTAGATTCCTTCCACCTTAAATTAAATGAATACATTTCTGGTATTCTCCTGCATGAAAACATATAAAGTGTTGCTTCCTGATTGGTTGGTAAGGAAGGAGACAACTCGTAAGCAAAAGAAGCAGCTCATGCTAGATTCCCTCCACCCCAAATTAAATGAATACATTTTTGGTATTCTCCTGCATGAAAACATGTAGA